>JAVYIG010017083.1:0-27932 GCA_035222895.1 Strongylocentrotus droebachiensis
CTGGGTGGAGAGTGGCAAATATAGATTATTGTCTTACCAAAGAACGTTAGTGATGGGCTAAGATGCAAAGTCGAACCCTTGGATTAACAGTCAGTTAAATTAACTATTACAAGAAATTACTATAACACGACACCTTGACAACTATTGGTGTTTTGATATGGTTCGTACCTCTCACCAATACACCAGTTTACGGTTACATCAGTGCGCATGCGCAGACATGGGCGCTATTTTAATTGGCTTTTAAACAAAGCCAATGACCCAGAAGTCAGTGTTTTATGCGTAAATTAAGATTGCGCCCATGCAAATTATGATTTGAGCGCACAACGCAGCGCGCAGACAGTGATGTGAATGGTGAATGTGACGAAGCACGCTAATTTTTTAAGTTTAAACGTTTGCGGGTTAAGAAAAAAATTAAATGATGGAATATTGGAACAGTATGGTGGTGTGACCAAAGTTCGCGCGTGACCTAAGTTCGCTATCTCAAAAAATCAGTAAGATTACGAAAATCTGATATCACCAATGGAAAGAGGAACATAAAATTACTCAGAGGTGAAATTTTCTTTGGAATTGGGTACGAAATTGTGAAAATATTGACAAAAGATCGGCAAATTTTGCAATTTTTGCGTCCGTTCCGAAAAATGATCAACTTACCGATAAGGGTCTGAAAATCTTCAATTTGAGAGCAGATTTCCTCAAAATTGTAAGTAAAAAGTGATACTAACTGATTGTATGATATCTTGCCTTGCAAATTATGATATTACCTTATTTTTGATGGATCACACTTTTTGATAAATCAACTGTAAACCCCCGTGCGTGAAGTTAGGTCTCATTGTTTTTATGACTTTTTTAGATGCAGCGCACACGAACGATCGGACATCGAATTTTTAGATCGCGATATCTCCGAAATCCTTCGACGAAAATTTTTCTAGTTGAACCAATCTGTAGTAAAAAACTTTGCCGTCCATTTGGTAATAATTGAAATAAATAAATTTGTGTAGAATATGAGAAATCATAGTTCGAATATCACATTTTGTAATATGTTCTAAAATGTCCGCGAACTTTGGTCACCCCTTCATACATTAAAGATTTTCATATTGTATGTTTGAGTGAAACTAAAGTTGACGATATTAATGATTTTTTTTACCAGATGGCTTCAAATACCTCTTTAAAGACAAATCAAGTCAAAGCAACTTTCCGTTTGGTGGCGTTCATGGACTTGGTGTTCTACTACGAAAAGAAATATTCAATTTTGTGTCAATTATTAAACAGGCTAAATCTGAAACAGTATTTTGGTTAAAGATTGGCGAGAAGGCATTTGGATTTCCGTTTATACTTGGTGCTGTTTACATTCCTCCTGAAAATTCTAAATATTTTAACGAGTCTATGTTTGATGACATTGCTTCTGATCTTCTCATGTTAAAAAATGTACATAATATGCCATTTTGTCTTCTAGGAGATTTTAATGCAAGAACAGGTGTTGAAAATGAAATCTCTGGTTATTCTGAAATTGAGGATTGCGCCAACAGTCATTATGTGAATGATTTTTATAACGATTATATAGACACTGAGGATTTCCAGACTTATAACATAAGGTTGAGAAGATGTAACAGCGACGCTGTTATTAATAACCACGGAAAAAAGATTTCTTGAACTATGTAGACATTTTAAACTGATTATTGCAAATGGTCGTGTAGGCGTGGATAAACAAGGGGATTTTACATGTGCTAATACAAGTACCATTGATTATTGTGCCGCATCGCTCGAATTATTCCATGTTCTTAATCATTTTGCGGTTGATATATTTGACCCTTTTTTGTCTGACAAACATAGTCCCATTGTATTAAGATTGAATAGCGAAAGCAGTTATGAAAAATGTAAAAGTGAAGGAAAAGTGAAAAAAGTTTCGGGATCAACGACGAAAATTAAATGGAGTGTAAATTCTGCTAAAGATTTTGTTGATAACATCGATCAAAGTCTAGTTGAAAATATACATTATGCTGTTGATCGTTTGGAGGTCACGACATTCAGATTGATCAGGAATCAATCGATAATGTAGCTTGTTTATTTAAAAATATTTACCTTACGGCGGCCAAAAAAAGTGGAATGGTAAAAACCTATGGAAATTATAAACCTTGTAAATCTGGTCGAAAGCGGAAACCATGGTTTGATGCAAATTGTGCTCGGTTAAGGGCTCAGTATTTTCATCTTAAAAATCTTCGGAAGATTGATAAATCTGATAGTATTGAAAAGGAATATACCAAAGTTAAGAAAATGTATAAAAAGGCTATTAGTTCAGCTCAAAACAACTTTGATATAAAAATCCACAGTGAATTAAGAAATCTTAAAATCAATCAACCACAAGCATATTGGAAAATTATTAATTCAGCTAACGGTTTAAGTAATGAAAAAAACCCAATTGAAATTCATTCTCTTGAACAACACTTTCGTAGTCTGAGCCAAAATCAAAGAGATAATAATGCAGATATATTAGAACCTGACCAAGTTCTTTCGAGCAATCGTATCGATCGTTCTATAAGCAGGGAAGAAGTAACACGTCAAATAAATAGACTGAAAAACGGTAAGGCACATGGCGATGATTTAGTTCTAAATGAATTTTTGAAGTGTAGCACAAAGTCTGTTTTATCAGTAATCGTTAGGTTATTTAACATTGTATTAGAAAGTGGAATTGTACCATCTGAATGGACAATAGGGTTAATTCACCCTCTTTATAAGAAGAAAGGAAATCCTAATGATCCGAACAACTATAGAGGAATAACGTTGCTTAATTGTCTTGGCAAGCTGTTTACAGCAGTCTTGAATGAGCGACTTACGTCTTATCTCGAAGATAATGAATTGCTAGGTGATGAACAGGCTGGTTTTCGAAATGGTCATTCAACGCTTGATCACATTTTTGTTCTCCATTCAGTGATCGATTTACATCTCTCTTCAAAAGAGAGGGTTTATTGTGCATTTATTGACTACAAGAAGGCATTTGATTTGGTTGACAGAGTTCTCTTTGGAATAAATTACTTAAGAATAATGTTGATGGAAATTTTTTCAATGTAATTAAGCATATGTATGCTCAGGCTAAGTCATGTGTAATTTCTGGTACAGAAAAGTCTTCTTTATTTGATTGTAACATTGGTGTGCGACAAGGAGAAAATTTATCTCCGATGCTATTTTGCCCTTTTTTAAATGACTTCAAACAATTCATTTGCGAAAAGATTGGAGGCATAAATATTCTTCCTGACAAGATTGATGCAGCTGCGTATCAAAATGGTATAGATGTATACCTCAGGCTTTTTACATTACTTTACGCAGACGATACAATAGTTCTTGCAAAAACTGAAAGTGATCTTCAGCTTGCTCTTGATGCAGTATCTTATTACTGTAAAAAATGGTTTCTTCAAGTTAACACAGCTAAAACCAAAGTTGTTGTATTTTCTCGTGGTAAAGTTCGAAAAATTCCTATATTTAAATTTGATCATGATATTGTAGAAGTTGTTGATGAATACGTCTATCTTGGAACTACATTTAACTACAACAACAAATTTCGTAAAGCACAAATTAAGCAACTTAATCAAGCTAGACGAGCAATGTATAGTCTATTATCTAAAACTTATCAACTGCACTTACCTATTGATATCCTCTTGGAATTATTTGATCAACTTGTGTTGCCTATTCTGCTCTATGAAGTGAGATATGGGGATTTGAAGTGCTACATGATCTTGAAATTTTCCACATGAAATTTTGTAAGCAAGCCCTTTCTGTCAATAAAACAACTGCAAATTGTATGGTACTTGGTGAATTGAGGAGGCTTAAACTTGTGAAATATATCGAAAGCAGAATGATAAACTTCTGGTGTAGGATTGTACATAGTGGACAGGATAAATTTTCTGGTAAGGTGTATATTATCTTAAAATTACTCTTTGAGAAGAATATATATCAGGCACCTTGGTTAAAAAAATCAAGCTGACTCTGGACAATATGGGGATGTCTAATTTATGGGAAATTTGTGAAAATACTAGCTATGAGTGGGTCAAACAAACTGTGGAACGTCGATTGAGAGATTCTCATGCTCGGTATTGGTCTGCTTGTATGTACGATAATTCGCATTGTGTTAACTATCGAATCTTCAAACATTCTTTATGTTTGAAAAAAAAGAACTTGAAAAAGTTTCGCATCAACTAGATTTGTATGAATCGCGAATCGTCACTCTTGAAATAGAAAAGGATTTGAATTCATCAAAATTGGTTACTATGGAGAAGAAATTATCAGAGCAGAGTGAAGAGATTCGAAACCTACAAAACAAGTCCCAGGAAGCCGAGCAATATTCAAGACGGAACTCAATTCGTATTTTTGGCTGCCATGAAGCAGAAGGGGAAAGCACGGATAGTATCATACTTGGTATTGCTAAAGATAAACTAGGAGTGGACATCAGTAGTAACGATCTTGATAGAAGTCATCGGACGGGCCCAATGGAGAGACCAAAACGGAACTCATCACAACATGTGAAAGGATCATCGTCGTTGATTTCGTCCGAATCATTGCCGATAAATTCTCAGTCTCGTCATCGCCCGATCCTCGTCAAGTTTGCAACGTACCGCGCTCGCCAGGCCGTGTTGAGAGCAAGACGGAAACTGAAAAATTCTGGAATCTCAATAGCGGAAGATCTTACTTTTTCAAACTACAAGTTATTGAGGGCAGCCAGGGAAGCAAATAAAGCCACTGCAGCTTGGTCGCAAGACGGACGAATCTTCGTGGCCCTACCAGCAAGTAATGGAAAAACTGCTAAGAAGCTAATCACGTCCGTCGAAGATTTGAAAAAATTGTAATATGATGATTTGATGTACATCTCTAACATCTAACGATGTTGGCTAGTGATATATTTTATACGTCATCCTGGGAGGTGTATCGATTTAACGAACAACAAACTCGCATTTTATTTATATTTTTTATTTTAATGTATAACTTTAATTTTTGTGGTATTTTGTTTTGTTTGCTTTGAGTGTTTGGCTTTAGCTTTTTAAGCTAGATTTGAAGCAGGATTGTAATGTTAGAAAGTTTCCATGTGGGTTGTGTAGAAAGTCTGTAAAATCAAACCAAAGGGGCCTTTTATGTACACAATGTAAAAGTTGGATCCATATATCATGTGCTAGGATACCTGTACAATTATATGATGATGACACGGAAGTGTTCTTGGATTGGGAATGTCCACAGTGTATGATGCAGCATTTACCTTTTTATGGAGAAAGTGCCAATTTGATCAATGTGCAATATAATTCAAAGAAAAAATTAGATGAACATATAGTTAATCAGCCCGGGTTGAAATACAATCAGTTATCACTGAATGGATTAAATGTCTACAGCTTAACGTTGTGAGTCTATTAAAGCATTTTGATGAAATTAAATCAATTTTGTGCAGTAATGACATACATCTATTCGCACTAAATGAAACCAGATTAGACGATAGTGTGTATGACACAGAAATCTTCATACCCCAATACTCTGTTGTTCGAAATGACCGCAATAGAAAAGGTGGAGGAGTAGCTATATATGTGCATAATAGTTTGAATTTTCATCAATTGACATTTGATTCCACCCTACATTTAGAAGCTGTATCATTACTGATTGATTTGAAAAAAGATAAACCTTTCATATTTGTTACATGGTATCGACCTCCAAGCTCCAAATGTGATATTCTCAATTATTATGAAACTATGTTAACATTTCTTGAGGGATTTAACAAACCAATCATTCTTATGGGAGACATCAATTTTGATATTTTAAAACAACCTCAAACAAGTGGATGTAAACGATATAACCAATTAAATGCTATTTATGGTTTGAAACATGTAAATAAGTCAGAATATACAAGAATTACTAAGGAATCTTCAACACTTGTTGATCATGTTATTACAAACTGTAATGAGAATGTAAATTCTTTTGGTGTTATTCATAATGGTCTCAGTGATCACTCCATGACTTTTTTGATCTGGAACACTCGTCAATATAATCAGTGTTCTGATCCAAATTTCGTCACATTTCGTAAATCAAAAGGTGTAGATTTGACTGCTTTTAAAAGTGAAATCAATGAGCTTGATTGGTCTGATGTTAAAGAAATGAAGAGTATAGATGACGCCGTAGATGGATGGCAAGAGCTTTTGTTGGGTGTAGTTAATAGGTACATGCCACTCAAAACTAAAAGAGTAAGAAAGAAACATTCACCGTGGTTGAATGAATGGATTTTTGAATTAATGAAGAAGCGTGACAAAATGAAACAGAAGGCAAAAATTGATAACAAAGATGTATATTGGAAAGAATATAGACAATTAAAAAATAAAGTTACATTTGAAAATAGAAAACTTAAAAGGAAATACTTTATCGAAAAATTAACTGAAACTATAGACAGAAATCAAACATGGCCGACTCTTAAATCTCTCCTACCCAACAAGAGCTCTAAATCACCTATTCCTGTGTCACATGATACTTTTGAAACTGCAAATTATTTTAATAATCATTTTGCCAATGTTGCTAATGTCTTACATGCATGTAATGGTGTTAATGTATCGCATGTATGTAACGAGGCAGGTCTGGATAATAATATGCAAACCCCACTATTTGAGCTTTCTTTAGTTTCTGAAGCAGATGTGTTAAAAGAAATATACAGCCTAAAGAATAAGAAATCGGTTGGTTTGGATGGGATCAGTTCTTACATATTGAAAACTTGTGCAAAAGAAATCTTTAGAATTATAGCATACCTTATTAATAAGTCAATAACTGATGGGGTAGTTCCTTGCCAGTGGAAGATTGCAAAACTATACAATTGCACAAAAAAGGTGACAAATGTCAGCCAGATAATTACAGGCCAATATCATTACTGCCCTGTGTTTCGAAACTTTTAGAGAGGGTTGTTCAAAAACAATTACTTAATTACTTGAATGACAATGATGTATTAGTGAAGGAGCAATCGGGCTTTAGATCGAAACATTCCACAACTACTGCACTTATTAAAGTAACTGATGAATGGCTTGAAGCAATTGATCAAGGGAAATATACTGGGTGTGTCTTTGTCGATTTACATAAGGCATTCGATACTGTCAATCACCAAATTCTAATTAAAAAACTTTCTGATATTGGAGTACAAGGTACCTCATTAATATGGTTTCAAGATTATCTAATGAAAAGACGTATTAGAACTTCAATAGGACAAACATTGTCAGAAGAATTATCCCTTGATTACGGCGTACCTCAGAGCTCAATACTTGGGCCACTGCTATTTCTAGTTTTTATAAACGATCTGCCTAGGTCTTTCACGAAATGCAATTTGCACTTTTATGCCGACGACACGGTTTTGTATTACTCCCACAAAGATGTAGATGTGATTCATTCAGTTTTAAACGAAGAGCTAGGACATCTACAATCTTGGATGAATGCAAATAGACTCTCTGTGAACTCCACTAAAACAGTATGCATGCTTTTAGGGACAAAGTTTATGCTTTCTAAGCATGACATTCTCAATTTAGAGGTAAATGCCACTAAGCTAAATCAAGTAAAATGTTTCAAATATCTTGGAGTAAATGTAGATTGTGAACTTAAGTGGAATATTCATATAGAGCAATTGAACAAAAGAATTGGGAAAATGATTGGTTTCTTGAGGAGATTGAGGTATTTTATTAATGAGTCAAATCTTAAACTAATTTATACATCTGTAATTATGCCTCACTTTGACTATGCAGATACTGTTTGGCAAACTGCAAATAATAATCATTTTGCTAAATATATTACTCATTGCGGATATAGTATCGAAAATAATATCGCTAGTGATATTCGTTTGTCTCGCAATGTGGTCAATAAGGAATCTAAAAGATCACGACGTTTCGTATGCTACTGCAATACTTCGTCAGGTGATAAAAACTGTTGTAAGCAAGGGTCTTTTATACTTTACGGGAGGACCGTAAGCGGTCTAAAATTCGATCGATAATTGGAACAATAACGCCCAATGCCTATTGGTCGACGCACACGGTGATCGACCAATCACCAAGGCCGCTGGTTCGGCCGCTGGTTCGGCTGATGTACCAGGCCTATTGGCCGACGCATACAACAGTTTTTATCACCTGACGAAGTATTGCAGTAGCATACGAAACGTCGTGATCTTTTAGATTCCTTATTGACCACATTGCGAGACAAACGAATATCACTAGCGATATTATTTTCGATAATAATCATTTTGATCAACTTCTTCAGAAGCTTCAGAATCGGCAGGAAGAATTATTCTTCAGGTTAAACCTGGTGAACATATATCTATTCAGCAGATTCACGATACCTTGGATTGGGAAACCCTAAAATCTCGACGTCGGAGACATATGTGTTCGTTACTGTTTAAAACATTTCATGAGCTAGCACCTAAATATATGACTGATAAATTTGTATTTAACGAAAAGTGTTACGGGCTAAGATATAATGAAAATTTAATGCTTCCGAAACCAAGAACCAATCAGTGTAAACGTACATTCTTATATCGTGGATCCTTGTTATACAATGAACTACCTATTAAGCTCCGTCAGTTAGGCACACTAAATTTGTTTAATAAACATGTTCAAAAATACTTCAATTATTTTGATATTTAAATTTCGCAATCCCATTGGCTTTTGCCATAAACATAATCAATTTAATAACAGACTAAATTAGATAATGTGTATAATATTTTAAAACTAATTAAGTTAATTGTTAGCAGGGTGGGTGATAAGGGTGGGGTTGTATTTTGTACATTAGGGATGGTAGGGGGTATTTGGATAGATTTTAATGCTTTTTGTTAGTGTTTTTTGTTAAATTTAATTTAATTTAATTTAGTTAAGTTAAGTACAAGTACAATGTTTTTGTGTTTTTGTTGTTTTTTTTTAAATTACGACTTACTATTTTGTTATATTATTTCTTATTATAGTATCATTATATATATATTGGACTCCATGGAAGAACAGAGCCATTAGGTTAATGCTCTGAAATGGACTATCCAACCGTTTTATCATTCTATCATTGTTATATAAGTCTTTGATTTTGTTATATTGTGTTATTGTTTTTATGATGATTTTCGGAAATAAAACAAACAAACAAACAAACAATGTTTAGAAAGATACTTAATCGCTCTCATTAAAAGAGATCGGACAATATTAAGTCGTTTTCGCTGTGGCAATCATTACCTGCCGATTGTAGCTGATAGATATTCAAATACTCCAAGGGAAATGAGGCTATGTACGCTGTGTAATTTGCAATCGCTTGGGGATGAGTTTCATTACTTGTTTGTATGCCCTACCTTTCGTTCAGACAGAAAATTGTTCATCGATAAATATTTTATTGAAAGACCAAATACACTGAAAATGGGTCAGCTTTTAACTCCAATAATGTACAAACATGTTTAAACTTAGTAAAATTCTGTCGAAAAATAATGCTTCGTTTTCATTAATTTAAGTATGTGCAAAAACATGTTATGAGTTCAATATTAACTTTATGTTTCTCTTTTTTGTCTTATATCAATTTATTAAATTGATATCAAGAATATTTTCAGTAATCCATTCATTCAGATATCAATTTACTGGTGCCAGTAAATTTCTTTTTCAATTGCTTCCATTAATTTCGTCATTAATTATCGTTTTAATTAATATTATCGCTTTGTTTTTTATTATTATTATTATTATCATCATCAATATTGTTATTATCATCATAATTTTTCTCACTATTTTCGATAGTGTTATTTTGTATGGATTAACATTAATTCTATTTGTATTATTGTATATTTCACAGTGTTAAATTAACAAATTCAAACTGATTGTAAACTTCTCCAATACCCCAATGTGGGTGACATGAGAATAAATTGTCATTGTCATTGTCATTGTCATTGTCACTGACCTCTAGAGGTCATTTGTAAATTAAGATGGCGCCCACAACCGTAAACTGGTGTATATTACATCAATGACAAATGGCGTTTTATACATAAACTCATACCCGTTACAAATTGATTTTCCTGGCACAGGTAGATACTAATAAAATTCAGCCTGAATGCCATCACAGCGATCAAAGCACCCAAGCATCCAGCGATCAATCCAGGAACTATGACACACCTGGATCGAGAAAGACATTTTAACCAAATGCCATGTCAAACGACACAATCGTCACAAATTATTTTTGAGTATACAGTGCGTCCCAGAAAAAACGAAGGGGAGAATTATTGATGTTTTATCATAACTTAATCACATTTATAATTAATAAATGACACATATTTGGAAAGCTTAGATCCTCTTCTTTTATTTGATGCAACTCATTATGATGCATATTTCACGCATGAGTGATTAAAATCAATTTGAAGAGAGGAAACCGAAAAGTCATTTGGCGGGCGGTATCTGAATTTCAAAGAGAAAATCACATTTCTAGAAAGTTGGGTTTCTGCCCTTTAATATGACACCTCAATCAGGAAAAGTGAGCAAGGAATGACAAAGTTCTGTTTGCTTAAAGTAGCCCTTACATTTTCATAATTTTAGCAAACAAATTCGTTTTCACTGGCTGCCTGCCGTAGCAAAAAGCAGAATTGACAAAAGACTTACCGTTTCGTTGACAATCAGCCACGCATGAAGTCTTTCGTCTACGGCTGATTGTCAACGAAACGGAGTTAAGTCTTTTGTTAATTTCGTTTGTTGATACGGCAGGCAGCCAGGGAAAACGAATTCGTTTAATCAAATGATGGAAATGCAAGCACTACTTTAAACAAACAGAACGTTGTTATTCCTAGTTCATTTTTCCTGATTGAGGTGTCATATGAAAGGGCAGAAACTCAACTTTCTAAAAATGTGATTTTCTGTTAGAAATTCAGATATCGTCCGCCAAATGTCTTTTTGTTTTCCTCTCTTCAAATTGATTTTAGGGACTTTTAGATTTGCACGTCGACATAGTGGACTGCTACGTGTCACGTCCTTTTAAGGTTTGCACGTCGACATAGTAGACTTCCTTTTAAAGCACTGGCCAGGCACACTTAGCAGTACACTATGTCGACGTGCCAATCTAAAAGTCCCTAATATTGATGACGATGGGTTATTGCATAACGCCTGTGTCCGCTTTTAATGGGCGCTCATAGCCCTTGCTCTACAGTGTCTCGCAAACTTAACGTTCTTGGTCAGTGTTACGATATGGTCAAATTGAGATTATTTTCCATTAGTCTTTGTTGACATTGGTATTGTGTTTTTTCCCCCTTTGTATTAGTGTGTCATCCAAAGGTCTGGTGTGACGGCTGTGACGTTGATGATATAAGGGGAATACGATGGAGATGCACCGAGTGCTACGCCTTTGACCTCTGTACCACTTGCTACATGAATGACGAACATGATCTCAGTCATATATTCATGAGAGTGCTGTATTCAGACAAAACATCCATGGGGTATGTACATGTGTATGACACTCAACATTTGAAGGTATTTTGTGGGATTTGGGTGATGAGAGACCATGAAATCGGCTAGTATTATGGGCATTTTAGGGAGAAATGGCATCCTGGTCTTCATAATATCTCAGGTTTTTGAAACAGTAGGCCTACATCACTACTCTTGTTCGTACATCTCTTGCCTCTTGGTATATATCAAGCTTGGCTAACTCTGGACCGATCTCATCTAGTCCCATGTGTGTACATCGAGTTTGTGTTCTCTGCGTGCCATATCCTGTAATAGAAATTTGAATTGCTCCTTAAAGCGGAGTGTATTGAACTTAATTTAATAGTCGTTATTGTCTTAAAGAAATTGAATAATGATTTGTATTCACCACATGTCAGAGTAAGTTAACTGCCAAAAGACAGAAACACCAGTAGTTTGATGAATTACATTTGAAATAACAGATATTGCTTCTTATTTTTTTAGATGTCGATCAGAGAGCACCTCTTGGGGTCAGTTTCTCGAAACCATCAAAAGTCTAAGTTCACTTAAGTTTTCATAGAAGCTCGTGTTAGTTCTATAACACATACATGTGGGATGTCCACAAAGTTAGACTTTTGTCGGTTTCGTGAAACGGCCCCCTAATCACAGACCAACCCGAATGTTTATTAAGCATGTTCGAATCTTAGTATCTTTAAAAATCAGACAATCAAAGTCAGGTCTAAAATTTCTAATATTTCGTTGCTACAAGTTGACACATAACAGTAAGGACTTTTATATTGAGTGGATGAGAACGGCGTGAACGTCCAATGATCATGCATGTCTATGGCAAGCCGTTCTAACATTTATTCCTTTTTCTTGATATCACAAATTACCATTGCTTTACAACAGAAAATCAATTCTTGATATGAAGAAATAGGAATAGATGTTAAGACGGCTTGCCATGGACACGCATGATAAGTGGATGTCCACGCCGTTCTCGTCCACTCAATCTAAAAGTCCCTATTTTCCAGCGTTTGATATTGATTTTTGTATTGATGTAGTCCTAAGATGCTACCAAGATCATCATCTCCTCGTCTTGCTCTTAAAGGAAGCTTTGCTGGAGCAAAGGTTGTCAGACATCCCCAGTGGCTCAAGAGACTTGAATCAGGTTCGTCTTGATATCTTCCACTCTATATATATATATATACTCTCCATAGAGATGTTGACAATGCGCATGAACATGTAAAGTGGCTATCATAGTATTTAATCAAAAGGTTTCACTGCACATGTCTGTTACATATAACCAGATGAAATCTCCAAATAATTGCATTTGGCGACAGAAATGAAGAATAGTCAAGGAAGTCTCTATACAAATGATATCTATCAGACCTTATAGTATTAATGACTGCTTTGAGAGAAATAGTTGTTTTTATACGCTCAAGGGAAGGTTAGAATTGTGCTATTGCCCGAGGCGTGCCGAGGGCAATAGCCCAATTGTAACCTTCCCGAGAGCGTATAAAAACAACTATTCCTCGAATATTAAAGCAGTCATTAATACTTTTATATGCCGAAAACAAAAGAGTCAACTAATGACACCACCTTGGCCTTTCTCTAGTTTATCTGCACAGTTGTTTTTTATGAGTGTATTTTTGAGAGTAGACTAGATCTAGATTCTAATCTAAGCAAGATATTTTTACAATTTTGGGGTGGGCCGGCCCTGTGGGTAATATGGAGAAGAACCTGCGCTTTCATATGACACCTCACTTATTGAGTATCACCTTCAGGATCACAACAGATAAAGGTTTGAATCTCGAATTGAAAGAAAAAAAACTTGACTTTTTTTGCATGGTCGCGCAATGCACGTAGACTGCATAGCGACTGCATTGCGTGCAAACTCTATGAGAAGAATTTTAACACATAACATCGGGTGCGCGATCAGACACCCTGACAACTAGATCTATTTTCGTCTAGAGTCTACGTCTATGCTTTTTCAGCAACTAAACGAACATGTTTATGGATAATTTCACGTACCCTTTTTGTTGTTCTTGCTGTCAGCGAGTCTTGCAGTTGAAATCTTGGGAGAGTTTCTTGAGCCATTTTTGTCTTGTTTGGAATTGTCTTGTCTTGTATGAAAATACCGACCAATTCTTCGCACACGTACGGTATCCTCGATCGCTCAAACCATTTTTTAACATGTAAACCTATGGGGTAACCATGGAGACAGAACTATTTTCCCGGTAACCATGGTTACTGGGATTTTAGAACTGTTTTAACCATGGTTACTGGGAATTTTACAGAAATAGTTAAAGTTTATGAATGCAATTTCGACCAATCAGATGGCTGGATTTCTTAAGTGAGGTATATAATTTATTTTATTTCCTCCTAGATAAGCTACTTGGGACAGTAGTCAGACATGGACAGACACTTGAGGATAAAGTTAATGTACGAGCAGCGGTTGAGTTCTCTTCTGGGCGAGAGAGGGTAGACCTCATTAAGATGTTTTGTACCCTACCAGGGTCAGGAGGTTTTGTGTATGCTGGACACCTACCAAATCTTGGTGAGAATAGCAATGTCTTAGAGTGCTTAGAGGTTGAGAATTAAGACAATTTATTTTATCTCGTATGTTTCCAAGTAGTTGTATATACGAGGTGCTCCACAAAGTCTGCAACATCTGCAATTTCGAAGACACCTTTGACCAATGTGATTGATTTCTGTTTTTTCCAAGTAAAATGACACCAAGATTATAAGTGTTTCGGTAAGGCGTTTTGATTCTACAGATATTTTTGTGAGGCAATATTTTTTCAAACGTTGATACTTTTACAACCGGCAAAATGCTTGCAGCTGAGTTGAGAAATGTGCGCATGGCGGCTTCCCATACAACCAGCTGCGTTGAGAAACACATTTCCGTCCCGTCAAAACAGCTGATTGTATGGCAAGCCGTGAAGAGGTCGCTGAAATTGCAGATAGCAGATATTGCATTCTTTTTGGGGTTACCCTGTTTATCAATACGTAACGATATCAGGCGAAAAAGGTCTGATCCTAAATCTTGGCAATAGAACCAGAGATATGTGGTCATGTTATAGTCATGAATATCCATATCATCATCATCATCATCATCATCATCCACAATCCACCAAATAGCCATGATTGGAATTGAGATTGATATTGCCATCATTGATAATTGGGTTATAAAACATGAAAATTGACAGAATTAGATAGGATGTTTTCCTTTAGACACGTAGGTAGAAAAAGCCGTGCCATATAGAACAGATTTGTTTACCCTTAGTTGTTCGCTAATCGTAGGGGATCTGGAGCCAGTGAATGAAGGAGACAACGTCCTGGTAACTGCCACTCCTGCAGAATTAGAGGAACTCCACAAGCGCAGAGGGTTGTGGCAGCCTGTAATGGTCAAAGTGAGTATAAGTCTATTTTCACTTTGGCCATTTTTAATCCTTCCAGACAACATTTTGAGGCTGCAAAATGTTAGCTTTTACTGAAAATAATACTTTATAATTTTAATATTTCAAAAAGTAATTCGTCCATGTTTTGACATTCAGATAAATGATGAACTTGGTAATAAAGAGGGAAAAAATGTCCTTTTTGTTCTTCTTTGTAAATTCAGTAAATGTATATCCCACCGCTGCCACCTGTTATTAAACTACAGTCATATCTGTCTAAGTGCCCCCCGCTCTGTAAAGGCCACCTGGCTGTAGTGGCCATCTATTTTGTTACCCTCGAGAACAAATTGTATGTTGTAGAACCTGTCTATAGTGGCCATTTTGTCTCTTTCCCTCGTTTGGCCTCAATAGACAGGTTTGACAGTACATTGAATATAGTTTGGAGAGAAATATTTTACATACTAGATTTTCATGCAGGTATTACTCATGGTGACATGCTCATTTTACATGGAAAAAAAGATTTCCTTTCTAACCCAATCTAGTCCAATCCACAGAGAATTCGGTATAGTGCCTTTTCTTTGCAGTTACAAGGTGTTTCACAATGTGCTCCACGACGAAGTATAAGGACAGTTTAAACTATGATTTATAAAAACTTCAAAAGCACCACTGAAACCGGTTTCGCAAAAACCTGTTAAGCAGGAACAATTCTAGTTTAACTATTTGGTTCACAGCCAATCAAATACCGCAAGCAGACTATGTCAATTATTGTAAATTGCTGTTTCTAAAAGGATTGAATGAAACGGGGACCTTACCTACTTGATATCATCATATGGTGCACTAGTATTAAAAATCTTAAAATTCACTTCCGATGTTTTTATGAATTCAACATTAAAGTAATAGAGATGGGAGCAAATACACCCTGTTAAAATTCCAGTGGACGTCCCTCTATATCTCTCTCCAACCCCCCAACCCCCCCCCCCCCCCCCCCGGTAGCCAAGCCGGGGAGACTACCCCGACCTAACTGTAACTTTCAAACTAGATTGCAGATAATGAATCGGCCAATTTGTAAGGTTACTCTCTCTTTATCTATATAAAAGACTGTTCGCAAGAAGGGATTTGTGAATAGAAGAACGAAATCTGGTGACTTCACTGTGACTTTCCAAGACAGCCAAGAAACCTTCACGATGAATTCTGCAGCTCTAAGGAAGGTAACAAGGACATAATCAGCTAGTCTTGTATAAATCTAACCGACTATGCACATGCTTTTAACATTTTTCCTTGATAAATAGGGCCTAATTGTAAAGGATTCGTGGTACGGTAGTTCAGTAACCAGACAGGTTACGGGGTTTGAATCCCCACCGCAGCATTAAACGCCCTTTGGCAAGACATTAATCTCCATTTGCCACACTCGACCTAGATGATGTATTTTCCTTGGCAAGAATTAATTCCTTAAAGGTAAAGACCAGTTTTGGAAACACCCCCCTCTCAAAATATGAAATGGAATATGTTTTGACTAATACGTGATGATACAAATTTTGCCGAGAAATCGCCTACTAATGGATGTATTTGGTAAATTATTATATCTATTTGGACCTGATAGATATCGCGCATGTGTCACGTAGTCCCATATACATCTTTCTGTGTACAGTGCTTTTAACTTTACCAAGACTGGGCCAAATTTCTTATCATTTTGATGATTCCAGAACATTGCAGTACACACTAATACTTATATGCTAGATGATCAACCTTTTCTGATTGATTCCACAACGTTTCTTTCACAATGCAATCGCATGACCATAACTGGTCTTTATCTTTAAGATGCTAGAGCGTCATAATGGCAGCCATGTTAAAACAAGGATAATAACTTAGGAGCGCCAGAAGTGTCAAGTCTGACAAACATGAGCGCTAAACAAGGACCCACTATAATCATTATTATCCTTCTTACAAGTTTTCTTAACCTTATTATAGTTTAAAAAAAGACTGCTACTATTATCAATGTTATTATATTATGATTGTTATTATTGTTATTTTCATTGTAATTATTACTTCTTTTTTGTTGCTATTTTGTTGTTGTTATTTTTATCAAAAAGTTACCAAATCTATGGGGAAACATCATCATTAATATTTTTCTTGATATCATGAGTATTCTTACCATTTTCATTGCTTTTAGATTCATCCATTGTGTCTTGGTCAGCTTGTCCGCATAAGTGATAATATCGAGATGGTCAAGAGATTGCAGTCTGGACATGGCGGATGGACGGCAGCTATGGAAAAGGTGACTTCTGTCTAACTATTTTAGCTATAGAATACGGGTGTACGAGGCGGGGGAGGGGAGCTGCTTGCTGCACCCCATTCCCCGTGAACTTACAAAGTTCTCATATTCTCACAGCAAAGGTGCTCGTATTTGTTATGTCCATACCGAATGCATATTTTGTTTTTATAGCTATCTCGCTTCGGTCGTTAACGAGGACGTCAACCCCCCCCCCCCCCCCCCCCCCCCCCCCCTTGGCGAAAATGTGCCTTTTTTTACCTTTGAGCTAGAATGTATGATTTTTTAGATACGTTTATCTTTATTTTAAAAAACAAATTTTTAACAGTATGACACTGAAGGCAAGTTATTCAATACTGACGTTGTTTTCTTGCATTTTTTTTTAATTGTATGGCAAATAAATATTCTTTGAGATGTTTGCAAGTTGACACAACCTTAATTCTAATTTGATTTCATAAATTTCCACATATCCAAATTAAAAACATCCCAATTATACAAAAGTATAAAGCAGAACAAATTACAATCCATTTAAAAACAACATAATACAAGCAAATATACAAAGAGAAAGAACTCAATGTGGTTGGATCAGAAATCTTTTGTTTTCACTGGTAAAGAAGTGTTCATTATAACAAAAATAGCTGAAACGAATTCTCACAGAGAATGGTAAATTAATAAACATTTTTAATTTTTCATAATAATATACCATTTTGAAATATCTGAACGTTAATCAACAAAAATAATCTTTAAAGCTATCTGTCCCAACAATGACGAACAATATAGGAGACATCACCAGATCATGGATTCAAATAAAGTGACATTGTTTTGATTTTCTTATCATCCCCTCGCCGACGTAGTCGGAGGGGACATAGTTAGCGAGCTTTCGATTTTAGGCACCCGACGTGTGTTGCGGTCTTAAAGTGGTGCCTAACATGGTGCCTAAAGCCCCCATCACACCAAACTAGTTCTTACTACAGAAAATCGTAAATCGGGTTGTGATTGGAGTAGAATTTGTTAATAATGTCAATAATACGACCCTAGGTCGTTCATAAATAGTCCTCAATACGTCCATCTCGTCTGTACCTCGTGCACAAGTCAGTTCATATCAAGTTCAGATCGGGTAAATCTGCCATTTCCAGGCAGTTCAAGCCGGTCCGTAGTCAGTTTTAAACCCGTTATTAACTAGTTCTAACTCGTTCCGAATACGACAAAACCCATTCTAACAAGTTCAGTGACAGTTCAGCTCGTCCTCATCTCGTTCTTAGTGCGTTCGAAAGCGCTTCTAAAGCGTGTGAAAGCAGGTGCGGATCCAGGATTTCTTAGGGGGGGGCCCAAATTTGATATTATGCGAGCCAAATATTGGTACGTAGTGGTGACACCGGCAGTGGCGAAATGAGCAAAAACGTTTGGGGACAGAGGGGTGGGGTAGACAAAAAAATCCGCACACCCCACTCTTACATGCAGGCCCCGCTGAACGTTTCAGCGGGTAGAGCGTTGCGTAAATTGGCGTGGGGTCTAGGGGCGAAGCCCCTGCGGAGGTCAAGGGGTATTGGCATTTAATTACGGTGAGATGAGCATATTTTGATACCTTATTTGTGACACTGGCAGGACACAAATTGGTGTGGGGTCCAGGGGGCGGAGCCCCCCAGAAGCTCAGGGGTTTAGGCATTTCATTACGGTCAGATGAGCATGATGATACCTTATTTGTAACACTGGCGCGATACCTTAGTCGGTAGAGCAGTGGTTTCGTAATCCGGTGACCCGGGTTCGGAACCAAGTCAATGCGCTAGTGTCCTTTGGTAAGGCATTAATCCTCATTACCAGATCCCTCGGAGAGGACCTAAAGCCGTCGGCCGTCTGGTTGCTTACTTGCAAGCATTTATGCTTTATTAGCAGTCAGGTAAAATAATCACCACCACTCACTCACTCACACTGACAGTTAACGAATTGGCGTGGGGTCCAGGGAACGGAGCCCCGGAAGCTCAGGGGTTTGGGGCAATAATTACGGTCAGATGAGCATATTCTTACACCTTATTTGTGACACTAGCAGGTCACGAATTGGCGTGGGGTCCAGGGGATGGAGCCCCGGAAGTTCAGGGGGTATAGGCATTTAATTACGGTCAGATGAGCATATTTTAATACCTTATTTGTGACACTGGTAGGACACAAATTGGTGTGGGGTCTAGGGGCGGAGCTCCCAGAAGCTCAGGGGTTTTATACATTAAATTACGGTCAGATGAGCATATTTTTATACCTTTTTTGTGACACTGGCAGGTCACGAATTCGCGTGGGGTTCAGGGGGCGGGGACCCTGAGGCTCAGGGGTTTTAGGCAATAGATTACCGTCAGATGAGCATCCAGGGGCCCGCCTTAGGGCCATTGGTTGGGTTCAAGGGGCAGAGCTCCGGAGGCTCAGGGGTTTAGGCATTTAATTACGGTCAGATGAGCATGATGATACCATTTTTTTGTGACACTGGCAGTTCATTCATTGGCGTGGGGTCCACGAGGCGGAGCCCCTAGAAGCTCAGGGGTTTTAGACATTTTATAACGGTCAAATAAGCATGAAGGGGCCCGCCTTAGGGCCTATGGTGGGGTCGAGGGGGCGAAGTCCCGAAAGCTCATGGGTTTTAGGCATTTAATTACGGTCAGATGAACATATTTTGATACCTTATTTGTGACACTGGCAGGTCACTAATTGGTGTGGGGTCCAGGGGGCGGAGCCCCCAGGAGATCAGGGGTTTTAGGCATTAAATTACCGTCAGATGGGCAAATTTTGACACCTTATTATTTTGTGACAAAGGCAGGTCAGTATTCTTTCTTTATGAATTTGCCATTTTCCAACAAACACTTAAAAAGTATAATTTACTAAACATTGAGGAAAAATCTCTGAAAATTATGTCATTTCAGCAACATTTGTAAATCACCGGTATCGAATTAGAAATAAACCACGTTTGAATTATATTTGGGGGGCATCTGTCACCCTCCTACATGAGTACGCCAGTGAGCCTGCCCCCCTGATCTACACCTTGTTGGTGGGGAAATCGTAACTGATCTCCCCTTCTTTCTCTTTTTTCCCCCTTTCTCTCTTTTCCTTTCTTTTTCCTTTCTTCTCTCTGTTTTAGGTTTGCTGGGGGAGGCAAGTGCCTTTTGCCCCCCCCCCCTGATTCACGCGTTGTTGGAGGGATTAATCGCAACTGTTCTCCCCTTCTTTTCACCCTTTTCTTTTTATTTTCTTCCATTTTTTGTTCCCTTTTAGCTCTTCTCTTTCCCTTTCCCTTCCTCCCCCTTTTTTGTTGGGGGGGGGGGGGGAGGCAAGGGCCTTTTGGCCCCCGAAATTACAACTTGTTCGCGGAAAATTGCAACTGATATCCCCTTCTTTTCTTTACTTCCTCTTTTCATTTTTTATTTCCCTTTCCTCCATTCTCACTTATTTTGTGATGGGGGGGGGGGGTAAAAGATGGGAGGCAAGGCCCTTTCGCCCCCCCCCCCCCCCGATCTCCTTCTTTTCCCCCTTTTCTTTTGTTTTTCCTCTTCTTTATTTCCCTTTCTCTCCTCTTTCCCTTCTTTTCCTTCTCTCTCTCTCTCTCTCTCTTTTTTTTTTTTTGCTTTCACACAGGCGCGGATCCAGGGGGGGCAGCGGGCCTTGCCCCCTGGATCCGCGCCTGTGTGAAAGCACGTCCTGGCTCGAGGGTTATAAAACCCCAGCGTGTTCTAGCCATTCCTTATTCCCGTTCAACTTCAACGATTCAAGCTGTTCAATTCAAGACATTCAAGTGAAGCCCCCATCACACCAAACTAGTTCTCACTACTTTCTTAAAAATGTTGCCGAACGTGCTCAAACTGTGCGCGAAGGTAGTGAACGTAGAGGCAACTGTTTACGATCTGTTTAATTAAAGTAGACACACGAAGAATCAAAAGTGTTTTAATTGATGCAAAACTCATATCATTGCGAAGGGGAAGCCTTACTGATCAAATACAACAACTCTCCTCTTCAAAATATGTTTGGGGCCCGCAGTAATCAACTCTCAAAAATGTTAGTTTTGAGATCCAGATTTTCTGCCTTCAGCGGTCCTTTGTAGAGCGTCAATATCTGTGACGTCACACACGGGACACGACTGGTTAGCTGCAGACTCACACACGCGCGACTCCGGTATGCGGCCGGTACTGAGCTGTTTGTCCAGTGTGACGTCACTATTCAGAGCTCGATACGCTCGTGTGTTTGGCTTACGTTCAGGGGCGTTCGGGGGTCTAAGAAGGGTCTTGAAAATTGCATTTTACGCCTTTCCATGAAATCTAAATGATTTTTCAGCAAATTATTCGTGTTTTTCTAGAGAAAATCTTTCCATCCATATGTAATTTGTTCTAATTATCAGTTGTAGTGAATTTTTCTTTGTGTAGCTCCTTTAACCCTAAAAAGGCCGGGCTATTTGAGGTTTTAGTACGGCCGGGGGGGGGGGCATTATGGCCCCCTTAAGATCTCGGCGGTAAAACAGCCTATCGCTGCGAAAAATTTGCACGCATGTCAAGTTAAGTGTATAGAATAATATGATGATTTCATTTTTTTGAAAAATTCACTTATTTGCATATTTATGGTAATATATGCAAATAAAGTCATAAAATTATATTTTTACCCATAAATTATATATTATTCATATTTAAGCATTCTCTTTCACTACATAATATGATTAGACCATTTGGAATAATAATATGACAAAAAAGCTCATTCCTTATGTTATCTCTTGTTTTGATAATTTTGTTGTTTTATTTCATTTCTTACTACAATTCAACTATTTTGACTCCCAAAACAAACCACCTAAACCTTAAACAAGACCCAATAACCAATGTTTGTTCTACTTTTATGAAAAATGACATTTCCATATGTTTTGTACACATATAACAAAAATGAACGATTTTCGGGCTGACATGCAAAGACAAAAGGTCACGTGACCTTTTAACTGTAGGTCCGATTTTAAAAAAAAATCTTTTAAAAGATGCGCAAGACTCGACAAAAAAGAGTCAGGGAGCGGCGGGGCGCCATCCATATGCGTTTCCGAACTACCAGAAAAGTCGTGGAGAGGGACCATGATGCCCCCCCCCCCCGGCCTTATTAGGGTTAAGAACTCTAAGGACGGGCTCGGACTGGCTTGGACGGGAAGGGTGCTCTAACACTTTGAGCCTGTTCAAAATTGTCCCCTTCCTGCAATAAGACGGACTGACAACGTACTTGAAACGAGATGGACGTACGGCACTACGAACGGAATTGCCGTATTTTGGTCCTACCAGGAACGTGTTACGAACTAGTTACGAACTAGAACGGTTTGGACGTATTGGGAACGAGGAAGAACGAGTTAAGAACTGGTTTAAATTGATTACGGACGGGCTTGCACTGCTTGGAAATGGCAAATTTACCCGATCTGAACTTGATGTGAACTGACTGTGCAAGGGGTACAGACGACACGGACGTATTGAGGACTGTTCATGAACGATCTAGGATCGTATTGTAGACATTATTTACACATTCATAACCCGTTTGTTACGATTTTCTATGACGGTTCCGGAACGTAGTGAGAACTAGTTTGGTGTGATGGCGCTTAGTTGCTGCTACTTGATGCTCGACCACAGCACGTTGTGACACGTTCCAAGTAGGATCGAAGTACGCCTGTCCGTTTATAGTACGGCAATCAGTCCGCTTGTAGTACGTCCTCCTCGTTTTAAGTATGTTGTCACTCCGCCTAATTGCAGGAGGGGGGCAATTTTGAACAGGCTCAAAGTTCTAGAGCACTCTCCCGTATAGCCAGTCTGAGCCCGTCCATGAAGTTCTTAAACAGATCGCAAACAGTTGCTACTACGTTCAGCTCCGTTTGCACACAGTTTGAGCCCGTTTGGCAAAATTTTCCGGAACGTATTGAGAACTAGCAGTTCGGTGCGATGGTGGCTTTAAGCTCCTGAAAAATTAGTCGCTGCGCACAGCGCCTCGGCATAATACATTAAGTCACTTGAATTATGCAGATTTATGCACGACGCTACTCGCACAAAGTGAGAAAATTTATTTCACGGAGATTAATTTCGAAAAAGCTGTAATATTATTCGTGATCTACGGTATTGTTTTTCTTCAATTTTGAGACTGTTCTCAACAGATTCTTGGGGAAAAGACTAGAAATATATTTCTTTTGAAATTGCACTTTGATTTTCTTCGTAATTTTCGCATCAGATTTTCGCGCACTGTGAATTTCGTACCTCATTTAACCACCTGATCTCAAAAATTGGTCACGTGACCGACGAAAGCACCTTCGTGAAAAATCGAAAGCTCTGCCGCGAAGGGAACGGACGTGAGCTGCGAAATGTCTCCACGATCCAGTACCTCGTAGTAGCCGATGTCCGGTGCCTAAATCGAAAGCTCGCTAGTAACACTGCCTTCCGTCCGTAACAAATCTGGTTTCTGTTCAATAACTTTAGTATTATTTGACGGATTTTGGAGTAGGTCAAAGGTCATAGCTTATTAAATATTCAAAATTTGGATGTCGTTCAATAATTTTAGTAATATTTGATGGATTTTAATGAAATTTGATATGGAGGTACATGGTATCAAAATACAGCCTCAGTTCGATTTCGGAGTATGTAAGTCAAAGGTCGATGGGTATCGATCATTAAATATGAGAAAATACCTAATCATATATTCCAAAAATCTGAAAGGAAGGTACATGGTATCAAAACACAGCTTAAGTTCGATTTCGGAGTATGGAGGTCAAAGGTCATAGCTCATCAAATATTCGAAATATTGCAAAAATACCCAAATTTGTTTTCCGTTGGATAACTGCAGTAATGTTTGACGGATTTTTATGAAATTTGATATGAAGGTACATGGTATCAAAATACAGCCTAAGTTCTATTTCAGAGTATGTAGGTTAAAAGTCAAGTCATAGCTCATTAGATATGCAAAAGTAGCTTATTATGCATCCGAAAATGTGGCTGCCGTTCGATAACAAGCCTAATATTGGCGGATTTTAATGAAATTTGATATGAAGGTACATGGTATTTAAATACAGCCTTAGTTTGACTTCGGAGTATGTAGTTCAAAGGTATATCATTTGATATGCGAAAATACTTAATTGTATATGGGAAAAGGTTCTTTTTATTCAATAACGTAAGAAATGTTGTTGAGTATGTACACCAAAGGTCAAAGTTCACAGCTCATCAAATATGCAAACATTTCTAAATACTAGTATAAGCCATTTGTACCCAGCGATGGGATGCCACACTTTGCGTTGACTTGTTTTAATCTATCTACTTTTCAAAATGCGAAAAAAAAATGATGTAGCCCAATAACCATGATGATTATATTCCTGTTTCAGACCATCGGTACAGTTGGAAAGGTGGTAGAGATTGACGGATCCGAAATTCGTGTCGAAACCAAAGACAATCAAAAGTTAATTTTCAATTCCGCAAATCTGACTCCGGAACGGATTCGTGCTCCTAAACCAGAAGACAAGAGCAGTGAAGAAATAAAGCGTGGTAAGTTTTAAAGGTGAAGTTGAGTTCTGGTCATGCGATTGCATTGTGAAAGAAAAGGTGTGGAATGGATCAGAAAAAAAGCTGATCATGTAGCATGCAAAGTTCTGGAGTCATCAAAATCATAATAAATTTGGCCCAGTCTTGGTAAAGTAACAAGCACTGTCAACAGAAAGATGTTATAGGGACTACACAAATGGTGTCGGGCCTACTTACCTTGATTTCCTTATCTGTCTATGTTCATCACTCAGCCAGTATACATTTTGTACCAAAATTGTTTGGCAAATGACATTTATTTGTAATCTTAAAGGGATAGTCCACCCCAGGATTTTCTTTAGCTGACGATATAGACCTAATAATACCATGAAGAATGATACAAGTCTCATTAAAATCCATGATCACATAACGAAGATATATCGACTTTTTTATCGAAAATCAGCCGCCCCCCAAATGCAAATGCGTTACATGGGCATGAAACGATCGCCAAAAAATAACCGATAGTATCGAAATTGTGACGTATGTTGCGAGCTGCCTTCTTATTTCGCAGACATTCACTTTCGCTTTCACTTTCATTCATGATTCGTCGTGTCAGTGCGATAACAGTGTACCGCGAGCGAAAGTGAATGTCTGCGAAATAAGAAGGCAGCTCGCAACATACGTCACAATTCATGCCCATGTAACGCATTTGCATTTGGGGGGCGGCTGATTTTCGATAAAAAAGTCGATATATCTTCGTTATGTGATCATGGATTTTAATGAGACTTGTATCATTCTTCATGGTATTATTAGGTCTATATCGCCAGCTAAAGAAAATCCTGGGGTGGACTATCCCTTTAAACATTCAGTGTAGGTTTCGTTTGATTCTGTGAGGATTCATTTTCTTCTTTTTTTACCAGAACTCAAGTTTATCTTTAAGTAAAAACAAGTGTGCTGGTCAAATCAAGGCTCTCCATTTTTAATAGTTGATTACAATTATGAATCCCCCAAAAAAGAAAAATAAATAAATAAATGAATGAATATATTAATAATTACAGTGCTATAGCGCCTAACACTTACTATGTCAGAAGTCTCTAAGCGCTCTACAATAATGCAGCATAATTACTCTGGCTTTAGCAGTGCGTTTCAAGGAATAAATTCCTACCAGGTACCCATTTACTTCACCTGGGTGGAGTGTGGCAAATGTATAGATCAATGTCTTGCCAAAGGACATTAGTGCAGCGGCGGGACTCCGGCGACGTATCCACTTGACCACAACACCTCTACATTAATAGTTTTATATAAAGGAATGAGTATAATTGAAAGGCATTAGTTCCTTGTAATTTATATTTTGATAATATTTTTCTAGAAGGAATCATCATTGCGTTAAGGAGCAATCGGATTTTCTTCATACAGTAGAAAATAAATATTTTAATTCAAAGATCTCTGAATGAGAAATGGTGGGAAACTTTTCAAAAAATATTCTTCTTACCACTGCAGAACAATACTGTTCGAATGCATATCCAAAGTTTGTTATAAGGCTTGACAAAAATGCATGATTAGAGACGCTTTTATTTAATACTTATTTTTATCATCTTTAATTTTATGTAGTAGGAACTGACTTGTGGAATCGTCTGTTGGCCATGAGAATAGAACCTTCGTTTCATATTTATTACACGTCCCTCTAAGTCAGACCCCAGTTTTCTCTTCAATTTTACCTCGTTTTGGGTTTATGAAAAATTAATGAGGTACATGTATAATGTGTTTAAAATTGGTTAAGGCTCTTGACTTTCATACGAGAGGTTCTGGATTCAATACTTACTCGGTGCTTTTATCCTTGATCAAAGTGTTTTGCCCTTAGTGTCCCTCTTGACTCGGGTATATCTAATGGATACCTGGCAATACATTATTATCATCAAATTCATTATTATTTACATTATTTGTACTGTTATTGTAATTACTATTATTTGTTTCCTTTAGAAGTAGAAGTAGTAGTAGTAGTACTTAGATCATTAATTGTATTCTATGTATATGTTATCATACTCATCATTAATATATTTATGATTGTTATCATCATTATTTCTATTACTGTAAATATTGTGAAAGATCTAATGTACTTTGACTATCATTATTACTTTTGTTGAATAATTATTACCATTATCATTATTAACATTATTTGTACTAAAATTATAGTTACTAGTATTTGTACTATTATTATCAGTAGTAGTAGTAGTAGTAGTAGTAGTAGTATTAGTAGTACTTATATCATCAATTGTATTATGTATCATTATCATCATCAACATCATGATCATTAATAATTTATTTATTATTGTTATTATTATTATTTCTATTACTGTAACTAGTATCATCATTATTATATATATTCTTAACATTGTATTACAATTTTACCTTTGCCTCTAGTTATCTCTCGGGTCAAGCAGGATCCCGAATGGAGCATCATGGCTGCTGCAGAAGCAGGTGATATCAAAGAGATGGAGCGTATCTTGGCTATTCACCCAGAGTGGGTTAGTATCTAGGGTCGGATCTAGAATTCTGTAAAGGGGGAAGGGGTAACAAGAAAAATGGTCATCAGACTTTGGCGCTGTATCTTTGTTTTCAAATTCTGTAACAAGCAACGAAATAATAGAAGGAAGAAGAAAGGTTAGATCATTTCAAAACTGGGGCACAACTTGGGATTAGCTGTGTACATATTAGGTATGCCACTTGGGGGTCAAGTGAGGGGATGGGGAGTCTTGGGCTGGATCTCGTTTTCCTTATCACATTCAAGATTCATAAAGTATTAATATTATCCTTGGAGGTGGAGGAAAAGATTCCAATCAAATATTTTTTCTGTCTTTTTGCATCTAGATTCATTACCAGTCCGAGTATGGTCTTTCGCTGTTGGGTTACTTTGCTGCTACCTGCAATGTTCACAACGTGAAGTTTCTCCTTGAGAAAGGGGCCTTTATTGAGTACATTGACATGAACGGCTGTACGCCACTTTTCCTTGCAACACATCGGTAAGATATTCTAAGGTCTTTCAAAGATACAGAACGTATTTTTATAAAGCTAATGATAATTTGTGTTGCCAACATGTAATGCTAAAACCCGAATCTTTCAATGCCTCATGCAAAATCAAACGAAAAAAGTCAATCTCCATCACCCACATTGATGTAACAATATCATTAACATGAACAGTTTATGTTTTCATGTAATCAGTGAAATAACATATCCCGCATGTTTTTTTGCTCCGAGTCTACAAGCCTATTTACACACATCCTTTTGAAAAAGCTTCAAAACAAAAGGTTATCTCATATCTAATTTTCTTTACAGAGCATTTTCTAATCTCTTCCTTAGCATTAATGCTATTAATGAATGGACATTTAATAGAATT
>JAVYIG010017084.1:0-27927 GCA_035222895.1 Strongylocentrotus droebachiensis
CCCTCCCTCAACTGATAGTCAAACTTAAGAAAATTTACTTTGGTGACAAGACCATATATATTATAAGGAAAACCACCCTCAGCCCACCCCCCCCCCCCCCCCCGAAAATAAATATTAAGGTCCGCTACCTGAATGTCCGAGTCGTCATCACAAATGTCAAACCTACTTAAAAACAAGACAAATATTCAGGGCCATGTGTCGCCTTGGGGGTGTCATCCGTCCAATATTTCCATTTGTTATGAGCATTTTGGATATTGCTTAGGCCTATTTCATTTTATGAATAACAACCCTCATCCCGTATTATGAATAGCGACCCTAACTCTATATTATGAATAGCGACCCTCATTCGTATTATGAACAGCGACCCTCTACTCCTATTATGAATAGCTCTTCTCCTATTATGAATAGCGACCCTCTCCTATTATGAATAGCGACCCTCATTTCGTATTATGAACAGCGACCCTCTACTCTATTATGAATAGCTCTTCTCCTATTATGAATAGCGACCCTCTTCTCCTATTATGAATAGCGACCCTCATTTCGTATTATGAATAGCGACCCTCTTCTCCTATTATGAATAGCCACCCTCTTCTCCTATTATGAATAGCAAACCTCATTTCGTATTATGAATAGCGAACCTCATTTCGTATTATGAATAGCGACCCTCTTCTCCTATTATGAATAGCGAGCCTCATTTCGTATTATGAATAGCGACCCCCTTATCCTATTATGAATAGCGAACCTCATTTCGTATTATGAATAGCGACCCTCTTCTCCTATTATGAATAGCGACCCTTATGAATAATGACCCCGATTTTGCATTATGAATAGCGACCCTCTTCTCGTATTATGAATACCGACCCTCTCTCTGATTATGAATAGCGGTCCTTATGAATAATGAACCTTATGAATAATGACCCTTTTCTCCAATTATGAAAAGCGGTTCTTATGAATAGCGGACCTTATGAATAGCGACATTGACCCATTTTTGAGTACTTGAACAAGTGGGGGCACTGTGAACCCCCCCCCCCCTGCCCCCGGGAGCGCCGCCTCTGCATGGTTGAATGGAATATTTGCGACTGTTGCGTAAACTCTCTGTGTTTCGTTGTCAATGAGGGCGTATCCGACATGAGGTGGATCAAGTCGGCAAATGCCCCAACGGCAGCGTTTTTATTCCAATAAAAATGTATATTAATATAAAAACTAATCTGTTTGAAGCAGTAGGACTTCTGGAGTACAATTTACCTTTCTTTTGGTCAATATAAACAATTTGAGTATACATTTATATATTATACAGTTATTGACAGGCAGGGGGCGTAATATAATATTATTTGGACTGCTGATCGGAGTTATATTCCCCAAGTGGTTATATTTCCCAAAGCGCGCAGCGCTGAGGGAAAATATGGTCACGAGGGAAAATATAACTCCCTTCAGGTCCAAAGAATGTTATATTCCCCATGCCAGTAAATAACTGTTATATTAGATTTTTTTTTGGGGGGGTCCATATCTTTTTTGGCCCGAAATGTTTTTCTCGGGACAATCATAAATTTAGAAAAAGAAGTGCAAACAAAATAAATTTAATAAAAAATAATATTTCGAGATAATTCAAGAAAGAAAAAAAACCTTTAAAACAAAATTTAGGAAAAAAAAATGGAAACAACAATTCTAACCCCAAAACCCCCAAAAACATTTTTAGGGAAGAAAAAAAAAAATGGAAAAAATAAATTGAAGGGGGAAACAAAATTCATGAAAACAAATATTGAAGAAAAAAAAAGTGACCCTTGGTAATGGTGTAATGTGTGTAATTTGTGACATACAGTCCTTAAGAGGGCAACATGCATTGATCAAAAATATATTCATTTCAACAGCTGGTAAAATATAACCGGCCAGGAAAATATAACAATTTGGATCCTCGCAATTGATATCACGTGACGAGCTATCTAATATATATATATATATATATATGGGTATATATATATATATATAAACGTTTTAGAAACGGAATATATATCTCCGTCTGTCTAGATCTGGGTAAACCACTTCATACCGTACGTCGATAGGAAGTCGATAATAGTTTGTATTGTACTGTCTATATGCTACTCTTGTTGTTACCCTATATATTTAGTGATTATGAATGCTGAATTTTATACAGGACCGTCAAAAAGAACGATATTTGTATACTGATAAGGCCACTCTACAAAAATATTATACAATCAAATGATTGATCAATTTTACGTGTTTCGCAGGCCCGCACGAATTTCACTTTCTGAAGAGTCTTCAGTCTCACTACTCAGCCATATGTAACGTTGCAGTGGATCCTAATGAAGACATGCTGCAAACATTTAAGGGTAGAGTTGCTACATTGAAATTAGATGACAAATCTTCTTGCCATTGGTTCCCTGGTCCGTTGTCACAATTCGTTGCTGAAAGCTCGTTGGCGGGAAACAAGTACAATCTCATCAGCTCTATACACTCACTCTACCACACTGGTGACTTTGAGACGACCTTCACCCATCTAGCATCCATGTTGAAAGACAAGGGTCTCATGATCATCGTTATGCAAAGCGGTGGGTAACGAATTGATATCCTCATTTGCTCCATCAGCTCTTGCAAGTATCTCAAATTTTAAAAAAAGTAAACATTGCCGTAAAAAAAACACTTTGAACGAGTGTAAAATCAACTCAAGAATATCTTCAGACATGCTTTTCAACAAAGGGGGAGAACTTAGTGAAAATGGACACGAATCGTGAGACGAACTTTTGTTAAATTCATAACTTTGTCAATATCGATCATAGCCTCTCGATTCTTGTGATAATATAATCTTCAGTCTAACAGTAGGCTACATTATACACCGTCCCTATTGCTTTAGTGTCATTATTATATAAACTATTTAAATTAGAAGTCTTGCACGGGAAGAATTAGGCTACTCCCTGGTGAACTAGGACTGTCAATGTGATCAAAAAGGCAAAACTTTAAAAAAATATTAAAAATAATTTTTTTGTTAAAAGGTAATTATTTTCTCATAACTAAAGTAAGTGCTAGAGATATCAAACGTAATAAATCATTTTAATATGAGATTTTGCTGTCGCTCGAAATATTGACCTAACGATAAACATCCATTGTACAATATTGGATTATCGGATGTAAGTTTTAAGCTAAATTTCAGCATTTTTCCCATTGTATAATATGTATTGTTCATATTGTGTTTGATATACACAAGTTTGTCCGAAGTATTTGAAATGATCTGAAATCAGTAAATAACTTTTATTATAGTTTATTTCAGTCTCGTTTTGTTTGTTCATTCGTTGTTGCTTACAGATAACGATAACCTGATCTCAAAAACATTCCACAAGTTACCTTGGCTGACAGAAGGCACTCAATCAAATCAACAACTTTCTACAAAGAATGTTCGAGAGTTCGCACAAAGTCAAGGGTATGATGTCATCACTGTAGATATACCTCTACTTTGGGACATCACCGAAGTGTTTGATGACCAGTCAGACTTTGGGAACAAACTCGTCGATTTCTTCACCATGGCGGCGTACTTCCGCCAGACGGCGCCGGCTGAGGTGGTCGATGATTTGATGAGCTTTTGGCGTTCCATTTCGACCGAAGATAAAAATGGACGTATAGTAGTACCCGCCCATTACGAAATACTTCTCATCTCAAAATAATTCACTGCCATCATTCTTCAGAGCGCTTTCGAGTATGTTGTTTAAAATATCAAGTAGATTTCATCATCGCAATTGCCCTTTTTCATGCGCTTGCTAGTTAGCTATTTTCTACGCATTAGCATTAGTGCTCAAGCCGCTTTTACAGCGCTTTGATAAGAAACTGGATGCGAAATATATATATGTTCATGTTTTACTGACGATTTAGATGAGCGAGTTTAAGGTAAAGGAATTTTCAATATTAGGGGGAAGGGTCTGAAAGAATGCTTTTGAAGAAAAAACCCGACTCATTGCTATCATTCTATTTTTCATTAATGCAATGACTTCACTCACAAAATTGCACTATTTCAGGAGCAAAATTTTCAACATTTGAAACATTGAAACACAATATTTTAGTTATAAAGGGTGAATTCTGGACATTAACGTGGATAATATGTTGCTGTGGATAACTGCAGAAAATCAGAGAATCAAATACAAACAACTTTTAGGATATCGGTCTACTATCCTGAAATCTATGATATCTTACAGTACACAAGAATCACTATGAAAATCACTATCTGATTAAGGCAATTAAGCAACTTCGTCATGTGTTTGTGGTGTTTGTGAGGCCAGTACTTCGATTAATCATGTTATTTCTATTCCTCCCAAAGATAATGATTTCCCCATGCTTTAAGTTAATGGGCGGATCGGATAGGGGAGGGGGTGCGAAATATTGTCTTTTTATTTCGACTCTTAAAGGGGCGGGAAGGGTGAATGGAGAGAGGGGAGAGAAAGATGGAGAGAGTAAGAGAGAGAAGGCAAGGAGAGGGAGAGAGAGGGCATGTTAATTCAATGTTATCCATAATTTCATCTAGTTATATTATAAGCTGTAGTCTTCTCTAATACATGGGTCAGTATAATTTTCGAATAATATGAAAGCATAGACGTGTATTTGCATTCATGTCTATGATAATTATATAGATGCACCTCTATACATTATATCAGACGTCCATCTGAACTTGTGCTAAAATATTTGGTTACGATGCATATTTGAATTAGATACACGATGCCTATTATAATGCGTCGAAGTATAGGCCAAACTGGAGATACACAATCAGCATGTTTTTATTTGTACCATGGCATGTATACAAATCGTAAGCAGTATAAAAGTAAATGTGGTCACCTCATTTCGTTCATGTCTGTAGACTTCAAGTATCCTGTCGGGGAGGGGAAGTGGTGGGGCATGAGTCGACCCACCGGGGAGGAGGGGGGGGGGGCACTGTACCCGTGTGGCGGCATGGGTCTCACTGAGAAAATGATATGCGCATTTACGATGCTACTATAGGGGGTGAGGAGATTAAGGCGTATTCTTGTCTTGTATTTTCCCCCTTCTTCGACGATATTTCTCTTTTTTCTTGATATTTGTTCAGCAAATGATGTAGAGGGTACACGCGCCCCCATGCTACACCACCAGGAAGTTATTTTTGGAAGGGTGAAACTTTCAAAGAGGATCGGAAGTCATCCTTCGGTTCACATAGTACGATTATTCGATTGATCGAATCAGCAAAAGGGCATATGACCTAAAATGACCATAAACCAAAGTTTAATCGACTTAGCAGTGCTGTTTAAATAACAGTGCAAATGGTCAAGCGGCGGAAGTGCTATAAAGTGGCTGCATGACCATTAATAATCGATGATTTGTGTTAAAGGTCTTGTTATATTTGTCGTTGATGACATGTTGTACTTGTTGTATTTCTATTTTTTTAATCTTGTGCTTTGCCTTATTGATGGACATGTCAATGCCATTAGACGGATAGTATACAAATATACACTGCCTTGAAAGGTTCTGGTTAAAACTATGCGCAAGAGGTGACTCCAATAGTAAATGGTAATTTTGGAGTCACCGAAGCCTATAGTTTAACCAGTACCTCGAATAGAAGGCATGGTATATTTGTTTTATATGCTGCATCAAAAATTTATTTAACAAATTTTTAGAACAACAAAAATGTCAATTTTTATCTAAAAAGATTTAAAATATTTTGTTTTCATTAAATTAAGATTTGAAGAAAAAAAATTGATTCAATTCAAACCAAAAAATTAACTTTTTTTTTTCAACTCCCAAATAGTAAACCAAATAGTACTCTCATTATAGTACTTTCTAAAAATAGGTCAAATATTTCTGGTCATGTGACGAGCTCTCAACCAATCAAAAGCCAACAAATTTTTGATGCAGGATATAATAGAAATTATACAATAGGAAATGCAAACAAGCAAGCAAAATAACATTGAAGCAGAAATTGGAAAATATATCGCACGATAGAGGGCCAGGCCATTTATCGAATTTTCGTTCAGCAAAGTTGATCCAATGAAACTCGCGAAAGCATGCCTCCTCTCTATTTTTGTTGGTGTCTTTCAGCAAAATGTGATAAATACGTGTCAGTGGAGAACGGAATGTATTGATTAAATTGAATCGAAGGTCCATCCAGGTCAGAATTTTGATCTAAGAATACAAAATGTATCATAACATGTTACATGATAAAGCAACTAAATGAGGTAGATAATTTTCAGGCTTTGCTTGTAGCTTAATCGTGTCTAACGATTCAAGTCCGAATCGTGTCAGTTGGGTTCAAAATACTTCAATAGGATTGATTATGTTATTTAACCTTTGGAAAGGAAGTCCATGCGAATGAAAATTGGCTAAAAGTGATGTAACGTCTACACTGTCGCTCATATAGTTGGAATATCTTTGTTTTACCCCAATTTATGGAATTATTTTAAAAATGATTTAAAAATAATAGATCTAGATAAGAGTATACATTTAATTTGACAATGTGTGTTTTCCGTGACTGCTAAAGCATGTGTATGCTACTATGCTTATCAACTAGGGGACCTACGCCCTTAAGTCATAAATGACAGTAATGAGGATTAATGCCCCACAAAAGGGCACTAATATAGCACATCGACACGGTTTTGATCCTGGGATCTCACAGTTACGAGGCCATTGCTTTGTCACAGAACCATGACTGTAGGCAGCGGGGGCTAGGTTAGGGGGCAGTTTCCATAAATATTAAAAAAAAAAAAAAATGCAATACATTGTCAATAATTTATTGCATTTTACCCCGGCTCCCAACATAAACAAAATCCTCTGTGTGCCCATGCCTTGAGCTATAATGCATTGCCGCCATAAATTGGGGTAAAACAAAAATATTCCAACTATATGAGCGACAGTGTAGATAGGGCAAACAAATACAATAATTATAGTATTTATAAATATTGTTGGTTAGATTCGAAGTTTTCATATTTCTTGTTATTAATATTGATATTGTTCTTGATAATAGGGAAAGCGGTTTGCAGGATGACAAGGAGGGCCTATGATTGCTAGGGGTTGTTTAAGGAATCCATATTCCAAGGAAACTGGGACTATCGGTTGGATTTCTTCCTCCCGGTTGGTCAAGTGACCTGGGTTCCCCGTGCTTGGTATCTTGTTCTAAGTCAGCCTTTCCCCCTTTTCCCTGTAACACAATGCTTGCACATTGATTGTGTTATATTGTAGAAAATGTTGAAAGCCAAACAGTTAGTATGGGAAAATTAACCCCAGTGAAATAAATGATGAGAATTTGGCTATATCTGTCTATACATGTATGTTGTATTATTTTCTTCTCACAAATGACGGATGGTGATGATGGACAACTTACTACAGTGTAGGTATATACAAAGTGAACCGTCATGTTCTCTGGCTCTATACATATGGACATTTAGATTCTGCACAACGAGAACGTGGACTGCCCTTTTAAGGCAATGTGACGTCCTTTTAAGACACTGGCAGTGACGTCACATTGCCTTAAAACGGCAGTCCACGTTCTCGTCGTGCAGAATCTAAAAGTCCCTAATGTTTTGTCACCTGATCGGCAGGGTTGTACGCTCGACACGTGCTTCGGCGACAAATGCTCCGTGGTTTATTCATCATACTAACTGAACTCGTAACTTTTTTTTTAACCCTGGATCAAACCATGGACCTACTAAGAATCAAACACTATTAAGCCTTTAATCCAAACCCGAACCCAAATTCATGCCCATCTGTAATTACAACCCCAACTCTATGGGGTTGATTCATTAAAGATTTTTTTTAAAAACGAGCTATTTTTTATAATGTCGCCGAAGCAAATATCGAATCACCGGATGCGTAATTGTTGTTTCCACTTGAGTTCTGGACCCCAGTATGAACTTATTTGCATATAGCCATGTAACTTCGGCATTGTATCAACTATATATATCCAAAACATAATAATAATTTGGCTACTCTATAAATAATATGATTAGTATGCTATCTCGTTTTATTCACACGGACTCGGCACAGTTTTCCCAACCAGCTTTCAATTTGGAGTTGGGATCTAGAAAAACACCCCTAAACGCGTACAGCAGGATTTTGAAAAAGTACCCGTTTTCTTGGAAATGGACGTTTTTTTTAATACCCCTTTAAACCGCGTCCAAACTAAAGAAAATACCCCTCTATACGCGTTTTCTTGGACAAGCATGCTAACAGTACTCATATTTGACTGAGACCCTGGGGCGGCGGACGCAGGCGGTGGCCAGTAGTCTCGCCAATGGGCAAATATTCCCCCCCCCCCCTTTTTTTTTCCCGGTCTGGCCTAGCCTATACGATAGGCGTCGGACTAAATGGCAAGTGTACTAATCGCGTTTGGGAGACTGACATCGGCGCGGGCGTTAGCCCGAGCGTGCCGATGTTACTCTCCATATAAACGCGATTAGAATACTTGTAAAGCCCGACGCATATCGGATAGGCTAGGTCTGGCCCTAAGGCCAGAAAAATACCCATACACGCGTACAACAAGATTTTTTAAAAGTACCCTTTTTCTTGAAAATTGCCTAAGATTGACATCGCGGACCGCGTCAAATATATTAAAAAAAAAACATCCCTTTATATGCGTTTTCTTGGTCAAGCATGCGTACAGTATTTATATTTCAGTGACTGAGAACCTGGGAATCAGATAGGCCCACACCGTAAAGTATCACGTGATTAATGACGTCATCTTTCAAATTGCGGTTTTCCGTTTATTACTAATTAATGTGCAAGTTTTGCCAAATTGTACATGTGATTCTGTAATTATAATTTTAAAAAAACCTCATATTTTAAGACTAAATTGGCTTTAATGCCCTTGAGGAAGTGAACAAAACTGAAAGAAAAACGGGGTTGTCCCAAGGCCTAAAACGAAAACGAGCTCTTCATGCTTCATGCACGTACAACTGATTTCAATAGATATTGTTCAGAAGACCAACACAAAATGAATTGAAATAAACAGATTTTTTCGTTTTTTTCGTGTTTGTTTTTTGGGCAATCAATTACATGCTTCGACAAATTGTAAACATATGTAAAGGTAAACATTGATAATAACAGAAAAATTAGTAACATGTTAATGAAGATGAATTTGTATGAACAATGTATTTCGATTAATCTATAACTGAGTAAAGATAAACTGAGTTATTTCTCTGCCTCTCACATCTCCAGGGTTTTGATTTAGATTTCATGTAGGCTGTATGTTTCCTGTGGAATCTTGTAGACTATAGACACACGCTTTTGTTCGTTTACATTAATTCGAAACATTGTACAATAAAACAAACAAATATATGCAAATGACGGGTGAACGGTGTGGATCAGGACGGGAACTATAATTGTCCAAACGGTGTGAAGCCCTAGCTGCCCGAAACAGACGCGTAGGCAGGGGGGGGGGGGTTGAACCCCCCCCCCCCCCTCCCCAACCGACCAAAAGGTCGATCCGGCAAATTTTCAAATTTTGAGGAAAAGAAAAAAAAATATATATATATATATATATGTCTTCTTACCCCCCCCCCCCCCCCCCCCCCCCCTATGTTAGTGAGGACAAAAAACTATCATCGGGTTCTGCAGTTTCATCACGGAAGTTCCTTGGTTTAACCCAACATTTTTACAGAGCAAGGACTGGGTAATTTTTTTCAAATTATTTTCACAATTATTCAAGAGCACTTAGCGACTTTAAGCCAAGAGCAGCAAGGCCAGATTCACCGGTCATGTCCCCTGCGAATTTCTGAACAACCTCACTTAATTTTCCAGCTAGCATGTGCCTGAGTACGGGTTCGTCGACGTCGACACACCTGGTCATCAAAGCTTCGACTATGTCGTCAGTGGTCAGGGCTGGAGCAACGTCCCATCGAGCGAGCAGGTTTCGAAGCTGGCGACGGTCGATGTCGGAGACGGACTCATCGGCGGCGCTTGCTTTGATGTCGTTCTGAATCCCATCCCAAAGGGCTGTCTGGACCGGTTTCGGTTCAATCAGACATACTCTAAGAATTCAAACATAACGTTGCTGTTGAAGATCATTGATTTCGTAGATAAATATAATATAATGAGTTCGCACAGACTTCAAATATCAAGCTTAGGCAATTTCAATATTCTTTTGCAGTATACAGGGATGAGCACAGTACAATAGAGAGATGAGTACGAACATTACAATGGCATACTACATTATCTGATCATGGTTCAAGGGGTTGCGTCTGCGGCTGGAGATTGCGTCTAGTGAATTTATAAATACGTTATACATGTCCGATGACACAACTTTGGAGGAAAAAAAAAGTACATGCACGTACTTCGTCGTTCGGTAGTAGGAAACACAGCTTGTCCTACCTTACAAAATGTAATGTATGTAATTCGCATTTCGACTATTAAACTACAAGTATTTGTAACGAAACGCTTTTAATTTGATTCCATTACAAAAATAGCCTTTTGGTCGAGTCCTTGGCTAAGTTGTGGCTTACGTCAGCTTGGTGACCCTAATGCGCTATAGTATTAGATTGGCACATCGACATACATGTAGTAGACTGCTACGTGTGACGTCCCTTTAAGGCATTTTAAGGCACTAACAGTGCCTTAAAAGGACGACATGCAAATCTGAAAGTCCATATTATATTTACGACACAGAAAATCTTAAAACCAAATATGGGCCTGCGTGGCGACTGCGGCTCTAAAGTTACGTGAAGATCTAACTGAGGGCTTTTTTCACCTGATGTTGAAAGCCCTTACGCAGGCTGCTAGAGACTCAAAGAAGCCCTCAACGGCGAACTTGGCTGCACAGTAATATTCCAAGTAAGGAGCACCTGTTATGAAACATCCCAAAGTAATGGATTAATTTAAAGGCTCTGCTTATTCATCACAAAAAAAAACATTTAAATGTCAACAAGTTCAACTTGAGAGACAAAAATACATTATACGTTGAAAGGCAGAATTTATGAACATTAATCTTGTATGTATTGATTGGAACTTGGAAGTGAGATTTAAAAGGTGACTTTTGGGGGGGTACTTGTTTAACTTTTATATTTTGTTTGGGGGAGGGGTGAAACTGTTATGGTGATCGTGCCTTCTCTTCAGTTGCTCCACGTCTCTGAAACTCCCTCCCTCCTATTCTTCGAGACACCGACAAGCTAGAAAGCGTTATTAAGTCCGGCCTCAAAACCCATCGTTTCAAGCAAATGTGTAGACTATTGGAGGAGCGGGCGCCTTCGAATGTTTGAAACAGATCAATGGCGCCATACAAATGATGTAGATCACCATCATCATCATCTTTGTCGTTTTTTATTCATGTGTTATTATCTTTCTCTCTGCTTTTTTTGTTCTTCTTCATTTTTTCCCTTTCTTTCGAAAGAACCAAAGTAGGCCTAATATAAAGACAAAAAATTAATGCTGGCCTGGAGGAGTCGATAAGAAAAACGATGGGTGTGATGAAAAGAGGCAGGTAGAGAGGTGGTAAGGATGGTTGGCATGGAATGAAAGAGGGAGGGGAGAGAGAGAGGGCAGAGTGAGAGAGATAGAGAGAGCTAGAAGAGTGTGAGAGAGAGAGAGATGGAAAGAAGGAAGAAGAAAGATAGAGATTGGGAAAGAGAGAGAGAGAGGATAAGGGTGATCATGGTGATGAACGGAAAGACTGATTACGAATAAGCTTTGATTGAACATTGTCGAAATAGATTGTTAGAGAAAGACAGAGATGAAGAGAGAGAGAGAGACACACACACACACACACAACAAGATGGAGAGAGAATAAAAGAGAAACTTGAAGAGACGGAGGATTTGTACGCTAATTACAAACTCACCGATCTTGCCTGCCACGCTAGAAAAAGTGATAATCTTTCCCGATTGTTTCTCTTTCATGTGAGGCAGCACTGCCTGAGTAAGTCTCATCGTCCCGATCACGTTCACGTTAAAGACTTTGTCGATCTGCTCCCGAGTGATCCTTTCGGGAATTCCGACGATAGCAAGTCCGGCAATGTTGACTATAAACATGAAAGAGAAAAAAAAGGAGGACAAACAATTGCTTTGAATTCATCGAACCATTTAATAGCGCAACCTGATTTGTTTCATATTTGTTTGGAGGGAAGTGGTGGCGGTTGTGGTGGTGGTGGAGGTGGTGGAGGTGATGTTGCAAGTGGTGGTAGGGGTTGGTTATTTAACAGAATTAAACACAAAACCAAGTGTGAGGATGACTTGAATCTCAAGCTCAACCCGAACACACGAATATGAAGAACAACAGCTACCTCTACACCTCGACCACTACCAACACATCTACTACAACAACCACCACCACCACTACCACCACCACCACTGGGCCGCTATAACTTCCACCAACCACCACTGATGTTAGAACATGCCATTATTAATGGCATGTTCTAACATCAGTGGTGGTTGGTGGAAGTTATAGCGGCCCAGTGGTGGTGGTGGTAGTGGTGGTGGTGGTTGTTGTAGTAGATGTGTTGGTAGTGGTCGAGGTGTAGAGGTAGCTGTGGTGCTGGTAGTAGGGGTGGAAGTGGTGATGATAGTGATGATAGCTGGTGGTGGTGTTTGGGGGGTGGGGGGGGGGGGCTCTTGCGAAATAACTGAAAAAGGACAATCAGTAATTTAGACGTATATCTGCAGTCATTAAATAACGAACTTGAAAAATAACAACATTCTTTTTTTGAGGGGGGGGGGTCTGAAGGGAGGGGTAGGCGCATTATTTATTTATTATTTTGCGGATAGGTAACATAATTATATGATCTTAGTCCAGAATCTTGCCGATTTCATTTTGACTTCCACGGCCGACACGCTAACGCAATGTGAACTCCCTCTATTATGTACTCACTACTGACAGCCGAAGACGGCGTGATCCATAAATTAGGACGCGGCCTGGCAAAAAAAAATATAGGCTGGGCCATAGGGCTTGGTGGGCGTACGAGTTAGTGTCCTAAATGGACACTAGTACGAGTTCGTCCATAGCGCCATCTTCGGCGACTTGAATCAAGTGATGGGAATATTATATTCCAGTTAAAGAAACGGCAAGCCAGACTCTAGACTATTATGAACAAGGCTATTAAATTCGGAACAAAGGTTGGGTATAGTATTTTCCCTGCACAACAGTAGGCAAGGTCCAATTTGAAAACGAAGAAGATAAAGAAGAAGGAGAAGAAAAATCTACAACAGAAGAAGCAGAAGAAGAAGTTGAAGAAAGAAAGTAAAAACGAAAGAAAAATAAGAAATACAAAAATAGAATTAAAAGAAGATCAAGAAGAAAAAGAGGAAGAAGAAGAAGAAGAAGAAGTAAAAGAAAGAAAGAAAGAAATATAAGAAAAATTAAAATAAATAGGAGAAGAATAAAAATAAAAAGAAGCTCTGTGGAAGACCAAGTTTTTATTTGTGTACACTGAACAGACTACCCTGAGCAAAATTAGTGATACAAATAAACAAATAAGACAAAAAATAATAATAATATGATAATCATAATTAAGAAGAAGAAGAAGAAGAAGAAGAAGAAGAAGAAGAAGAAGAAGAAGAAGAAGAAGAAAAAGAAAAAGAAGAAGTAGAAGAAGAAGAAGAAGAAGAAGAAGAAGAAGAAGAAAAAGAAGAAAAAGAAGAAGTAGAAGTAGAAGAAGAAGTAAAGGGAGAAAAAGAAGAAGTAGAAGTAGAAGAAGAAGAAGAAGAAGAAAAAGAAGAAATAGAAGTAGAAGAAGAAGAAGAATATTCAGGAATGTTTCTTACGCAAGACATCGATACGACCATAACTCTTGACGACATCCGCGACTACTTCAGTGATGTTTTCATCCTTTGTGATGTCTAACTCTTTAATGAAAACTTTACTACCGAGGACGTCCTTCACTGCAGCTTCGAGTTCGTTCTTCTCCGACATCGCAATCACCGTGGCAATGATGATGAATCGCTGATCGGGGTCTCGAGCGAGACGTTGAACCATAGCGAGACCGATTCCGCTCGAACAACCGGTCATAAGGACGATTTGAGGAGCCATCTTGACAAACTTTCTGGTGTGTGTAATATCATATGGAAGAATCGTAAAATCTATTTTTAATTGATTAAAGCATACGTTGTATTATTTAATAAAAATCGCCGATTATAAATCATAAATGTTGTGGTCTAGTGGATAAGTCGTCGGACTGTGGATCACAGGGTCCGCGGTTCAAGTCCGCACGGCACTAATATCCTTGGTCAAGATCTTAAGGCTACATTTCCCACTCTTCCACCCAGGTGTTAAATGGGTACCGGTAGGAAGGAATTCCTTGAATACATAAAAAAGGCTATACAAATTCTGTCAACACTTGAATGTCTGGAATGGAATGTAGAGCCATTGTATTGCTTTGTGAGATTTCCATTCACCTAACTGAAATGTAATTAAATTGTAACAATATTATAGTTGGGAGAATTAAGGAATCGCTCAGATCAGTTTTTCCCAATTTGTACCATGAATAATGGTCCATTTTCACTCAAATTCTCAGATTATCTTTAATTGTACATCTAGCATTGAAGTCACTACTATCTCTCATCTGAACAATGTTACAAAGTCCCTTTACCTTTATAAATCAAAACATGCAGATTGTGTATCTTCATTTTGGCCTGTACTTCAAAACAATATATAGGCATTCTTAGTAGGTCCATGGAGTATTTAATGCAAATATGCATAGATACAAAATATGTTGACATAAGTTCGGATTCACGTCTATTATAGAGGTGCATCTGTATAGTTTAGACATGAATGCATATAAACGTATGCTTTCATACACAAATTAATGTAGACTGCAGCTTATGATATTACTAGATTAAATTGTGGATAATATTTAATTAATATGACCCCCCCCCCTCTCTCTCTCTCTCTCTCTCTGCCCCTCTCCTTCTCTCTTTCTCTATATCTATCTCTCTCTATCTCTCTCTCTTAATCATACAAACATTTTCCCCACGCACATTCGCGAGGGCACACACACACACACACACGCACACATTTATATTTCCTCTCTCTCTCTCTTCCCATTCTCTCTTTCTTCATGCATTTATACATGTACCATCATCTCTCCCTTCTACTAAGTTTAAAGGTAAAGACCAGCATTGGAAATGCCCCATTTTAAAAAAATGAAATGGAAGCTCTCATTACCAATCATGTGAAAGAATATGTTTTGACTAATACATGATGATACAAAATTTGCCGGGAAATTTGGTAAATTTGTTTCTCTCATGGACTGTGAGAGATATAGGGTAGTCCTATATACATCTTTCTGTGTATAGTGCTTGTAACTTTACGAAGAATGGGCCAAATTTCTTATCATTTTGATGATTCCAGAACCTTGCAGATGCTAAATGCTAGATGATCAACCTTTTCTGATCGATTCCACAACGTTTCTTTCACAATGCAATCGCATAACCATAACTGGTCTTTACCTTTAAGTACACATAGGCCTTTCTCCTCTGTCGCTTGCTTTCCTCTTCTCCATCTGTCTGACTCTTATCAAATATTAAAATATATTGAACGTCGCAGTTTTACTTACGTTTAATGGTAAAGAAGACTGGTTACTTCAGGTCCCTTGCACGGCTTCAAGCATTAATTATCATGCCAAGATTAAAAAAAAACACCGTCCGTGTATGCACTCTGATAAAAAATGACGATACGTATTACCATGAAAGTAAATACTAGTTTATTCGACCACGTAGGTCCATACATCGACAGAGTTGGGAGCGGGGGCGTCGCTAGAGTGGGTGTGAGGGGCGACACCCCCCCCCCCCCCCCCGCAGAACTCTTAAATACAGAGTTCTGTGCCCCCCCCCCCCCCCCACTGAAAAAGGTTTAGCGATGCCCCTGGGAGAGGAAATATAATGTGTGATGTTCAGGAAAGCACTCAGCTTGCAGCATCCGGGCCCCCAAGCCCAGTAGAATTGTTTTCTTTTCTTTCTTTCTTTCTTTCTTTCTTTTCTTTTCTTTTTCGGACAGCCGATCTGAAACTTCATACTAAATAATTGAATTGAATTGGCATCATGGTTCAATGGTTTAAAAAAAGGAATATAATTTTATTATGTAGTCTCAAGATATGAATTATGATTATTGTACAATAATCGGGATATTTAATATTCGGTCTATCTGTATTTTTCTAAATCATTTGATGGCAAAAAACAACGGTCATTGTTCTGACCCCCCCCCCCCCCCGCCCCCTCCCCTTCAGCTCAGAGCTATATGACAAACTATATCTCTGTACTAGATTATGTTTACCTGAGTCCGTCTTTTCATTTTATACCCTTATTCATCGTTCGACCTAGAAAACATATATGGAGTACGGAGTTTAACTGAAAAGTCGGGCAGACTAAGAAACAAAATGAATGTACAAATAATTATGCATGGTGTGAAAGGTATACTGCCTTTTACGGTATCGTTTATCAGGGGTAAAAGTTTAATTCAAATCTGAAAAATATCGTTGAAGAAACGAACTTTACTTAGCGCATTGGTTAATGACCTCCCAAATACTGAAATTTATTTTCTTTGATCCCCGGGGGTCAATAGAAAAAAAAATTGGCGCGATAACCTTGGACTTTGGAACAATAACAGCGTGACTGTTAGTATAATTGCTACGCACAGTCGGTCAACTTTGTTCGACCTATATATTAAAATATGAAATCGTTTTGCTCGCAGTTATTTTCTGGACATTTCTGCACCAGCAGATGAGTAAAGTTGAACAATTAGGATATTTTACAACTCTGTGTGTTAAAATACAAGTCTGCTCATTGATACTGACTTTACCTTGAAGGACCATAACATTCTTTCAGAAAATGCAACATTTGGCTTTACAATACATATTTTCTTATATAAAAAAAAGCCATGTACAAATGAAATTTGAAAAAGGAAATTTCCTCATTTTGTTCGTTTTATGACACTGTTTTTCCGTTCAATAATCCTTATTTCTTTTTTTCTTTTCAAAAACCGCTTACCCGATTTTGACAATTTTTGTAGCAAAATAAAGCATCCAATGAGAACTTTCATTCCAAACCAAATTAAACATGTGTGATGTATTTTTTTTTGTTGGGACGCTCTACCTGATAAAAGAACAGCGCTAAGAAACATCAGTATAAAACGTGAGGAGAATTTGTGTACAACCCCCTTTTAAATCCTGTCTCACTTAATGACCTCATCACATAGTAAGAATGGTACCCCCACCCCCTCCCGTGATAAAAGTGCCCAGGCGCGTACGCAGGGGGGGGGGGGGGCCGTGGGGGTGTTGGACCCCCCCCCCCCTTTAATTTTTGTTATGTGTGTGTTATGGAGCAGACCCCCCCCCCTTTTTTTTAAATAATTATAACACATTAAAAGAATTTTGGTAATGGGTGACCCCAAAAAGCTGACCTACCCCCCCCCCCCCCCCCTACGAAACGAAATATCAATCGGCCAATTTTTTAGATGTCCTTTTACCCCCTACCCCCCCCCCTACCCCGCTTATTCAGCGGCTGCCTGAGTCTTTACGAAATTTTTGGGACAAAAAAATATATATATCCTCTTACCCCCCGCCCCCCCCCCCCCCCCTCCTAGAAAAAAACTCCTGCGTACGCGCATGTGCGCACATAATTATGAGCAGAACCCCGCCGAGGATAGTATTCGCTCAACTTAAAGGTAAAGACCAGTAATGGTCATGCGATTGCATTGTGACAGAAACGTTGTGTAATCGATCAGAAAAGGTTGATTATCTAGCATATAAGTATTGGTGTGTACTGCAAGGTTCTGGAATCATCAAAATGATAAGAAATTTGGCCCAGTCTTCGTAAAGTTACAAGCACTGTACACAGAAAGATGTATAAGGGACTACACACACGTGTGTTATATCTCTCACACACCAATAGATATACTAATTTACCAAATATATCAATTAGTAGGCGGTTTCCGGGAATTTTTTTATCATCATGTATTAATCAAAACATTTTCTTTCACATGATTGGTAATAAGAGCTTCCATTTCATTTTTAGAAATTGGGCGTTTCCAATACTGGTCTTTACCTTTAAAATCAAGCTCAACAAAAAGTATGTGATTCTTATCAGGCTTTATAGGAGTCACGAGATATTTGTTTATAACACTTTACTACTAAGGTTAAAGTCCATGAATTTGATTTGTATTGGAAGAGTTCACAGAAAGGTACAAGAAGACATAACAATCTGCGAAACAAATCATTTATTATTGGGAGGGTAAAGTATTTGCCATAATATGTTTACGTAATATCAATTACCAACTTTTTATAAAATGAACTTACTTCTGATGGGCGATTTGTTAACCTTAATAGGGAAAAAATTTGTAAAGATATCCGAAAGAGCCTGAAGTTCTGAACAAAAAGTGTTACCAAAATAAATGTTCCTAAATTACCTGACATTATCAATATAATGTTTACAAACAAAATGGAAATGTATGGTTAGAACACATCTATATACATTCGTTGGTGCATGCCTGTAGGTATATTTCAAAGATTTATCGGGAAATTACATTAAAACAAGAGTTCGTAGACTTTCTGATAGTCATCATAGCTGTAGTAAAAAGACTGGACATCTCATTTTAGGGCGAGGTAGCCGTGACGTAATACTTCTTTTAGAAAATAAAAAGGCGCCAAGACACAATAGGAGTAGGCCTATATTGAACTATCGATCGCCGGACTTTTCGGCCCGGATTATCCCTCATTTGCATTTCGCGGTTCAGTGCCGGGCGTACGTGCCGGGCGCTCAGCGGTCAAACAACGGGGCTCGGATTGCTATAAATACCGCTCGATGCGAAGTGGCCAGTCAGTTGATCTCATCGATATAACTAACAAATCATCATGCCTGCCAAGACTAGTGGAAAGGGAGCGAAGAAGGCCGGTAAGGCAAAGGCCAGCCGTGCAGCTGGAGATAAGAAGAGGAGACGTAAGCGAAAGGAGAGCTACGGAATCTACATCTACAAGGTTCTGAAGCAGGTTCACCCCGACACTGGTATCTCCAGCAAGGCCATGTCCATCATGAACAGCTTCGTCAACGATGTCTTCGAGCGTATCGCCGGCGAGGCTTCCCGCCTTGCAGGCTACAACAAGAAGGCCACCATCAGCAGCCGAGAGATCCAGACCGCTGTCCGTCTCCTCCTCCCCGGAGAGCTGGCCAAGCACGCCGTCTCTGAGGGCACCAAGGCTGTCACCAAGTACACCACCTCCAAGTAAATATTGGTTCACGCCATATCTACTACAAACGGCTCTTTTCAGAGCCACCAAATATTCAAGAAAGATACAAATTTTGTACTCAACACAGCGTTTCTAACGTTATTAAAAAGTAACGGGTTGGATAACTAGTTGCAGGCCTGATAAAAACCCGATTTAAATCGGTTTTCCGATTATTATTTTTTTCCTGATTTGTTTTTTCTTCTTATTTTTCCCGATTTCTCCCTTATTTTTCTTTTATTCCCTATTTTGCCCTATTTTCTCCCCAATTTTGTCCCAATTTTCTTACTCGAAAGGGGGGGGGGGGGAATGTTAGATGCCATTTTCCCCGCGAATCCTCTTTTTGTTTTACTCAAGGTGGGCGTGGTTGAGGGGAAAACAAAAAACCTATTTTGTTTTTAATACCCACTATCGCCCCTGTAGTTGAAAACAACAGAGTACCAGCTAATAACTTAATGAAAGAGAAAGGACCATCTTGAATTGGAAATTATGGCTAATATTCCTTTTTTTTTAATAGACATTTACTGTGATCAATGACCTTTTTTTTTGTAATGTATGGATACACCCTGTCAAACTTCTACTCTTGTTTATGTAGATATTCGTTCCTATTGCGATAGAATGATACAAGTAATTTATTGATACCGCCATTATGAAAATAGTGTTTGAGAGTTGAGCAAAGGGGAGATACGTAGAAAGACAGAAGGAGAATTACTAAGGGTTAGAGAAAGAGACAAGGGGGAGATAACCAGTAAGATAAAAAAAGAGAACAGGGAGATACTCAAAGAGAGAGAGGAAGGGGAAATGGAGAGATGCGCAGGGAGAGAGAAAGAGGAAAGGAGAGATACTCAGGGAGACAGAAAACGAAAGGGGAGTTACTCTGGGAGAGAGAAAGTGGGAGATAGTCTGGAAGAGAGAAAGAGAAAAGGGGAGATACCGGGAGAGATAGAAAAGGGGAAAAATGAGACATGCTCAGGGAGAGAGAAAGAGAAAGACACAGGCCTGGAGAGATAACTAGAAAGATGGAAAGAGAACAGGGGAGATACTCAGGGAGAGAGATATATATAGAGAAAAGGGGAGAATATTTTCTTTCTTTTTTAACCCTCTCAGAGAACTTCAATACACAGTATCTACAATGTTCACAACATCTATAAATATACATAAAAGATTATGAAACACCCTGTCAAACTTCTCCTCTTGTTTATGTAGATATTCTTTCCTATATTTCGATGGAATGATAATTATATTGATACCTCCATTATGAAAGTAGTGTTTGAGAGTTGAGCAAAGGGGAGATACGTAGGAAGAGAGAAGGAGAAATTAAAGGGGAGATTCTCAGGGATAGAAAAAGAGAAAAGGGGAGATAATCAGGGAGAGAGAAATAGAACATGGGATCTCTGGGAGAGAGAAAAAGAAAGGGCGTGGCGAGATAACCAGAAAGAGAGAAAGAGAAAAGGGGAGATATACTCACACAGAGAGAGAAAGAGAAAGGGGCAGATACTCTGAGAGAGAGAGAGAGAGAGAGAGAGAGAGAGAGAGAGAGATACAGGGAGAGAGAGTGAGATACTGTGGAAGAGAGAAGAAAAAAAGGGGGAGATACTCAGGGAGAGAGAGAAAGGGAAAAGGAGAGATAATCAGGGAGAGAGAAAGAGAAAGGTTCAGCTGTACTCTGGGAGAGAGAGAGATACTCTGGAACAGAGAAAGAGAAAATAATCAGGGAGAAACAAGGAGAACGGAGGAGATATACTCGGGGAGAGAGAAAGAGACACGGGGAGATACTCGGGTAGAGAGAAAGAGATAGGGATAGATAATCAGGGAGACAGAGAGAGACATGGGGAGAAAATCAGGGAGAGAAAAAGAGAAAAAGGCCTGGGGTGATAACCAGAAAGATATATAGGTGCATTGGGGTCTTTATTTCACATAATTATCTACAACATTCACAACATCTCTATACATTATGACATCAAAGCATTATCCAAGCATAGCAATTAAAAGCCTTTACCTGTTTTTCAATAATCTCTGTTTTTCGTTTATAATTTAAATGTGACAAGTGAAACTTGTTATGTATAACATATTCAGCAAAATCAATCAAAGTGTTTACCAAGTAATTATCTTACTTGCCTAGATCATATCCAAATACTCAAGTCTTCTCATTATTTAATATCTAATACAAAATTTAAAAAATCAAACATGTTATCATTTTCCAAGATGCCATGTTTCAATGGTATTAGTTCACATACATAATCATTATTTTGTTTAGTTTTCCATTTATGTAGGATAAACTTTGACGGCAAAAACATATGCAAAAGGTTAACATTAAATAATATGTTTGATCCTGTTTGTATCTCGTAAGGCATTAAACAGGATTCCAATTACAATTGGAGGTCTGTGCTAATTGTTGCTGCCAAGCATTTGTATACAAAACACTCTTCTTGTTTTTTCTGCACACAATTCAGTAGAATACTGTTTGGCCCTACTATTCAAAATATTAAAATCATCACCTGTTGGTAACATTAAAGCGATGTGTTTGATACAAATCATTACGTAAATGGTCCACCCATAATAATTTCGGAAAGGCTTTCTTCACCTTTGAAAAGATGAAAGACAGTTTTGGAAACTTATATTTTTGACACATGAAATTCACATCATTCCGATGTCCTTGACTAAAGATTGGTTTACTTTAAATAGCCCAACCTTTTTTCCATAACTTTGATTTGATTAATTTATTTCGGGTTGATTTTCTGTTTCTTTTGCACTTTTACAAGTAAAACAAACAAAACATTGCAAATGTTACAAGTGATAACAGAATATAATTATGTAGAATAAAGTAAGGCTGGCTGTAACTAATCGAAAACATGAAACAGGAGGGTTGGCAAAGTAAGCAAAGCTTGATAGCATGGGTAAGAATGGATACATAAAAATACGACTATATGGAGGAACAAATAGTGGTAAAAGTGAAAAAGAGAGAGAGAGACAAAAAAAGAAAAAAAGAAAGAGGGTTGGACATCAAGTTTCACAGATGTATGTGGTAGTTGGATTTCAATTTGATATACCAAAGAGATAGATAAATGAAATGCAACATAACATTAACATGATTATATACCCAAAGTTTCTTTCATTCGAATTGTCTATTCCCCTCTCTTTGTAAACTGTCTTTTAAAAGAAATCCAAAAATGTTAAGTAAATGTATTGTAAATTTCTGTGCGAGCGCACATTATATGCACACAGAAAAGGATGTAAACATGATATCATATAATATACTCTATTTTATCAAGGCCTGACTTTGTAATGTGTCATTTTACTTCCTTGTAAATCTTGTTTAGAGAGCACAGCAACGGAGAGCCTTTCAGTCCGGGTCGCGCCCGGGTCACTCCCCGCCAAGATCAACGGCCTCTCCGTATAATGTAAGCCGTATGTTTTTGACCATGTAAGTGAAACACGCGCTGGCCTGACTGTGTGTATTGCTGGCTCTGTGTACAGGTCAATTGACATAAATGTGTGTATCTAACAGCTAAAACTCTACGGAGGACGGTTAGTGTAGTGTGGCGGGAATACCGTACACACAAAAGATATTGAAATTGGCGGTATATGTAAATGAGCAGTCCGACCCGCAAACACACCGTCAGTTGTCGATACGCCAGAGTGGACTGAACTATTGTGTATGATCTGTACGATTCGCGGACGGAACGAGCGGATCCTCGGAAAGGGTATAAATAGCTGGCCGCGGAATACAAAATTCATTCGTTTCATTCGCAACGATCATACCAAAACTAAATCAACATGTCTGGACGTGGTAAAGGAGCAAAGGCAAAGAGCAAGGCCAAGAGCAGGTCATCCCGTGCAGGGCTTCAGTTCCCCGTCGGCCGTGTGCACCGTTTCTTGAAGAAGGGCAACTATGCCGGCCGTGTCGGTGCCGGTGCCCCAGTGTACTTGGCTGCCGTACTCGAGTACCTGACCGCTGAGATCCTCGAGCTCGCTGGCAACGCCGCCCGCGACAACAAGAAGGCAAGGATCATCCCCCGTCACTTGCAGTTGGCTGTCCGCAACGACGAGGAGCTCAACAAACTTCTCGGTGGAGTTACCATCGCCCAAGGTGGTGTCCTCCCCAACATCCAGGCTGTCCTTCTCCCCAAGAAGACCAGCAAGTCTGCTTAAGAAGTTGACTCATCTACGGAACAGATCAGATAAACAACGGCTCTTTTCAGAGCCACCAAATATCCAAGAAAGATTTCATAGAGTAACTACTGACTATTACGCTTGCTAGAACCTCTCTATTTTTCTCTCGCTCTCTCTCTCCCTGTTATATAATTATGATATACCTCACTGTTCGCTAGTTATAAAAAAAAAGCCATGTTCATACATTTTCTTTACGATTTCTGTATGATAGATATTAAAAATACATTATAAGCCTATTAGGCATATACAAATGTATTGAACCGTTCAACCTATAAATTAACAATGTTTTTAACATTGAACGTGTCTCTGCATACAGTATACTTTGTTTCTCGCTCTATCGTTCTCGCAATATTTGCGGTTGTTTGCCCTTGACCTCAAATGATGTTAAACAAATGAGCATCGGAAGAAGACGTTTTCTGTTCGATCTACTTTTTATTTCCACCGCGAAAATACACAAACAATGAAATGCTCTCAGGCGAGATATTTTTGTTCTTCAATGGCATACCCCCCCCCCCCCCCCTCCATAATATAATGGCTTTGGGCACGCTTGAAAGATTCATAATGATTACAAACTGGTTCAACTTGCAGTTGTAGTCATGAAAGAAAGGCCTGGAAATAGACAACTCCAGTCCTATGTAAACATGATGAATGAGATATCTCAACCACGAATCATACTGATAATAATACTAGTAATGATGATGATTACGGTGATGTCTAATAATGATTAAAAATTGTATAATACTGAACGAAAAATTAACACAAATATATAAAGTATGTAATAGATATAACAATAAATAGATTACACATTTTGTTTTCAGTATTAAAGAAAAAATATAATATCTATGACATAAGGATAATGTGAATGGTTTTTATGGAGTCAAATAGGCAGATCGACCGTAAGGCTGTGATGTAAACGGCTTTCCCTGTGTTATAATGTCTTAAAATAATTTACGTTAAATTTCCCCGTTTGGTTCTTTGTTTCCTTTGAGAAGAAACGATTGAAACCGTGCTGCCTCTTGGAAGGCTATATCCTAGACTTCTAGTCATATTTCGTGTGTATTTTTCTTTCTTCCTTCACAGTCAGGTCTCTTGCATGCGCGGACCCCCCCCCCCCCCCCCCAGAAGGAAGGAAAGGGAAAGTAAAAGGGAAAATAGGAGATAAAGGGAAGGAAAACAGAGAAAGAAAAAAAGAGGATATCAGTTGCAATTTTCCCGCCAACAAGAAAAAAAAAACATGAAAAAACACTGCTAAAATGGATCTATTTCTAATTTAAAAAATAAATAAATATAGGCGGCCATCTTGAAAAATAGCACGATTTTCAGGGAAAATGTACAGAGCGGCAATTTTGAGCGGCCATTATGAAGAAGAAAAAAAAAAAGGGCCTCCTCCTTCCTATTTTTCGAAAAAACAGGACGCTAAACATGTGTTTTTTTTTGTTGGCCTTATATGTTCATCTAAACGTAATTAAATGCCTAAAACCACTGAGCTTCCAGGACTCCGCCCCCTCGTCCCCACAAGGGGCCCTAAGGTGGGTCCCTGCATGCTTATCTGACCGTTATAAAATGCCTAAAACCTCTACCAGTGTCACATAAAAGGTATAATTATATGCTCATGTGACGGTAATTTAATGCATAAAACCCATGAGCTTCTGGGGGCTCCACCCCCTGGACCCCACACAAATTTGTGTCCTGCCAGTGTCACAAATAAGGTATCAAATATGCTCATCTGACCGTAATTTATTGGCTAAAACCCATGGTCCCCACCACAATTAATTTGTGCCCTGCCAGTGTCACAAATAAGGTATAAAATTATGTTCATCTGACGGTAATTTAATGTATACAAATCCCTAAAGCTTATGGAAGCTCCGCCCCCTGGACCCCATACCAATTTGTGTCCTGCCAGTGTCACATATAAGGTATCAAAATATGCTCATCTGACCGTTATTTATTGGCCAAAACCCCTGAGCTTCCGGGGGCTCCGTCCTTTGGTCCCCACCACAATTTGTGCCCTGCCAGTGTCACAAATAAGGTATAAAATTATGCTCATCTGACTGTAATTTAATGTATGAAACCCCAAAGCTTTTGGGGGTTCTGCCCCCCTGGACCCCACATCAATTTGTGTCCTGCCAGTGTCACAAATAAGGTATCAAAATATGCTCATCTGACCTTAATTTATTGGCCAAAACCCCTGAGCTTCCGGGGCTCCGCCCCCTGGTCCCAAACACAATTATTTGTACCCTACCAGGTTCACAGATAAGGTATCAAAATATGCTCATAAGACCCCCCCCCCCCCCAGCTTCTGGGGGTTCCAATCCTTGACCCCCGCAGGGGCTTCGCCCCTAGACCCCACGCCAATTTACGAGACGCTCTACGTTATCGTAAATACCTACCCCCCCCCCCCCCACCTACTTTCAGTGGGGTGTTGCGGATTTTGTCTACCCTCCCCCCCCCCCCCCCTCCCCCGTCCCCAAACATTTTTGCTCATTAACTGCCGGTGTCACCATTACGTACCAATACTTGGCTCGCATAATTTCAAATTCCCCCCCCCCCAAGAAATCCTGGATCCGCGCCTGTACTATGCATATTCATAAGGTCTACAAGGAACTTCGCACCAAAAATATTATCATATTGTGCTTGTTTTTGCCTAATGCATTGTCTTCATGCATCCTTGAAAACTGTCGCTATTCTAAAGCTATTTTTTCTGTTTATAATAGGTTCACGCTTTCGAATTATTTCGTCATTCAGTACGATTCAGGTTGAGAGTTATCATAACAGTCTGTAAGGAATGTCTTAATATAGTTCATCCGTAATACATACACCGCCTTAGTATTTCCTCATTAAGCGATGAAATAAAGTAAGGACTATCATACTTCTCAAATGACTGATGATGGAACTCGTGTATCTTACATATCTTTTTCTTTTGTTGGCATCTTCGGCTGCTCAAAACCAGCCAGGTAAGATGATAAGTGTGTGATATGACTGTGAAAATCAGTTCGACTTTGGTCAAAATGTTCTTTTCCGAAACGTCAGAGAATAAACGTTGTGTTTTATTCCAGCTTCCATTCGTCAATTAGACCTAAAGAGAGAAGTATCAACAATTACCAACGGCAATAGAAGACCACTCGACTTTAGGATTGATAATTTTCCATGAAAAAGTTTATTCTTCTAATTTAATTGATTAATACTTAGCAAATTCTAGGCTATAACCATTGATCACTGGTCGCCCTTGTACTGCTTACTCCTACTCCACTATACCATTGTTATTATTATCGTTATTCAGTTTTTCAGTTTCAGTTTCAAGTTTTTTATTTCTGCATTTTCCATAAACAATAACAAAAATAACAATGAATACATTTTAGCAATATAATGATAAGTAATACAAGTAGTAATTCATATAAATAAATAAATATAAATAATCAATAGTACAATTAATCGTATTTGAAAAGAAAGAAAAGGGGGAGAATGCAGAAGACCGATATCGTAAGCAGAGCTTGAAATGATACCGGCCTTACAAAAGAAGGAGAGGAGACAGGAAGAAAGAGCGGGTTATTAACTATTACCATTCATTATTGTTATCAATATTAGTATTAGTATTATATTGTTATCATCATAACTATCATTAGCACCATTATTATCATCACTATTTATTACTATCATTGTTATCATCAATATTATTATCATCATTATTATCATCCTTATAGATTATTCTTGTTGTCGTTGTTGTTGTTATTGAAATTGATATTATCGTTCCACATTTCGAACAAGGAAAAAGCATGATGCTTTTTGCAGGCGGAATATAGGTAAATATGATAATAATTAGTTATAACTGCATGTGTTTCACTTCCAGAATGGATTTGCCGTTTCGATGTTTCGAACCCTTGTATGGAAGGAACTCGATGGATTCCAATGCAGGAAACCATTAATGGACCGTCAAACAAGACAAATGGTAATTAAATTTGTTATTTTATTTTATTTTCCACATTTGTAAAAGTACTCACATTTGTACATAACTAATAAAAAGCCTAAAAACAACTGTGTAACACATCAAATCATAGGCGCCGGAAGTGGGGGGGGGGGGGGCAGGGGGGGGCAGCTGCCCCCCCCCCCCCCCCCCAATCAAAAAAGTGGGGGGGGGGGGCAAAACGCATTTTTGCCCCCCCCCAAAAAAAACGCCCCCCCCCCCCTCAAAAAAAAAAAAAAAAAGGAGTAAAGGAGTAAAGATGGTTTGTATTTTATAACCCAAAAGAACATAACAATAATACAAACAACTCAATTAATTTCCTAAACATTGCGCATGCTACCTATATCAATGGAGTTTTTAATAATAGCGCGCATATCGTGGACATATTGTGAGAGAATGGGAAAGCGTGTCCGTGTTTTGTTATAGGGGTGAAAAGCTCATGAGCCCCTGAACGCTGGCGTACTGATGAGGGGGGAGGAGGGGGGGGGGGGGTTAATTTTTATTCAAAACCAGTGATTTACAAATGTTGCTGAAATGACATGATTTCCGGTATTTTTTCTCAATTTTTTTGTAAGTCATATCTTTTTATGCGTTTGTTGGAAATTAGAAACTCCTAAATTTACAGTCGGGCGAAAT
>JAVYIG010017085.1:0-27924 GCA_035222895.1 Strongylocentrotus droebachiensis
GTGATTAAGTATCCTGCAAATGGGTAGTATTCAATTCAGTTCACTTCAACATTTACTGCCCATAGAAATCAATAGTTTGCCATTTCCATCATTCTTAACAGGTGCGGATCCAGGAATTTCTTACCGGGGGGGGGGGGGGGCACACGGAGGGGCACACGATTGGAATGAGAACATATATATATTTTTTTTAGTCCCAACAAAAAATCGCAACGACTCAGCCAGCCGCTGAATGCGCGGGGGGGGGGGGGGGGGGGGGTAAGAGGTCACTTTTTTTTTTTGGGGGGGGGGGGTCAAACATTTTAATTTGACATGTTGGTCCGTTGGGGGGGGGGGTAAGGTCATCTTTTTAGGTCAGCCATTGGCATATTTTTTATTTCATTTTTTTATTTTAAAAAAAATGACCGGGGGGGAGGGGGCACGACCCTGATTTTCAGTACATTTTGGCGAATTTAGGGCTGATTTTAACATATTTTTGGGTGGCCGGGGGAGGGGGGCACGTGCTCCCTGTGCCCCCCCCCCCCCCCCCCGGATCCGCCACTGCTTAAACTTATGTGAAATTGCGATGAAGACACAACAACGTTTAAGCAACTTAACTAGAATCACTTACAAGACTATATTTATCTCACAGAGTACTGACGAGTGGGAGGTTGAGGATGGCTGATGACTGGGACGAACTGCTTGCCCTCAGAGACAGAATCAACAACGAAAACGTCTTCAGAGTAGAGGTGGAGAATAGACCGTAAGCTATATATAATATACAGTGCGTCCCAGAAAAAACGAAACCGAGAAGTATCGATGTTTTATCATAACTTAATCACAACCATAATTAATGAATGATACATATGTGGAAAGCTTAGAGTCTCCTCTTTCAGTTGATGCTACTCATATGATGCATATTTCACGCATGAGTGATTAAAAGCAATTTGAAGGAAGGAAACCAAAAAGACATTTGGCGGGCGGTATCTGAATTTCGAAGAAAAATTCACAATTCTAGAAAGTTGAGTTTCTGCCCTTTCATATGACACCTCAATCAGGAAAATTGAGCGAGGAATGACAAAGTTCTGTTTGTTTAAAGTAGCCCTTACATTTTCATAATTTTAACAAACGAATTCGTTTTCACTGGGTGCCTGCCGTAGCAAAAAGCAGATTTGACAAAAGACTTAACTCCGTTTCGTTGACAATCAGCCATGCATGAAGACTCTCGTCTACGGCTGATTGTCAACGAAACGGAGTTAAGTCTTTTGTTAATTTCGTTTATTGATACGGCAGGCAGCCAGTGAAAACGAATTCGTTTAATAAAATTATGGAAATGCAAGCACTACTTTAAACAAACAGAACTTTGTTATTCCTCGCTCGTTTTTCCTGATTGAGGTGTCATATGAAAGGGCAGAAACTCAACTTTCTAGAATTGTGAATTTTTCTTCGAAATTCAGATACCGCCCGCCAAATGTCTTTTTGGTTTTCTTCCTTCAAATTGCTTTTAATCACTCATGCGTGAAATATGCATCATCTGAGTAGCATCAACTGAAAGAGGAGACTCTAAGCTTTCTAAATATGTATAATTCATTAATTATGGTTGTGATTAACTTATGATAAAACATCGATACTTCTCGGTTTCATTTTTTCTGGGACGCACTGTACAGTCATGAAAGCTTTGGCAATGATTGGTATAATTCGAAGGGGCAGAAAGTAGATTCCATTGTTAGCCCGTAAAAAAACTATAAAAGCTCGGACTGGAGTCCATGGAAAATGAATGTTGAATCTGGAAAAAGGAGAACAGCCCCTAAAGAGCCCTCGAACACCTTGGCCTGTATTTTGAAAACGATGTTTTTATATTTTATGGAACTGAAGTTATGTTATTGTCCAAAAGGAAATTGCCCTGAATAGACACTTCTCATCGGTATTGACGCAGATGTGCCTTAAAACTGTATGAATACGCAGCCAGGTTTGCGCTGAAATTCACTAAGGAATTGCCCTATACTCATATTTGTTATGCTAGTTAATATAACTTCACCAACATATTGAATAGTTTTCACGATACCACCACAGTCTTTTACAAGAAAAAAAATCATGATTGTCGTATTGAATTTTGAGGTTTTTCCTGTCGTTGTTCAAAGGTAATACAAAGTTTTGGTATGGGGTCATGAATTTGGTTCAAATGAACATATTGGAAGCATATGCGATCGTACAATATTTAATGATCGTTGCCGCGGTTGAAATCGAATCTAAAGTTATGAAATTGTAAATAATAAACTCTTTATGTTGTAAAGCGCCCTCTCAAGGTCAAGATATTAATTATGCTATAAAACAATGTTTCTTGACTAAAATCGACCGATTCGATATTCCCGTTTGGAAATTATATATTACAACTACATATCCTGAGATTTTCATGGTCGCGACTACCATTGTACGGCCGTAGGCGCTATTTGAAATTTATCAAAATTTAACGGGAGCACCGGTAAATTTTTATATTCAATATTTCTCGAAAGCAGGAGTGTTTTAGGGGCTAAAATTTCTAGTGCTTATAATATATCTACAGGGACATCCAAATATATCAAAATTGTAAAGAATCATTATCCACCCAATTTTCAAAATTTCCCAAAACTTGGTATTACGTTTAATAAAAACCGCCTTTCTTTTCTCCTTCTCTTCATGTACAATTTTTTTACAGAGATGACGTATACGACTTCTTCGACATTTGAAATTCAGACGAAGAGTCAGATGAGACACCAGAAGAGGAACCAGGCGATCCAAACCTGTCTGACTACGAGGAAGGCGGAGATTGACAAAACGATGAAGAGCCTGGCGAAGATTCAGATTATGAAACATATAGTAGGATGAATATGGGTGTCGACACTTTTAGGCTTGAGGGAGATGAAGGCTCCAATGACGATGACGAGCCTGAGGATGAAGGCAATGTCTCTGATATCGAGTCCAATGAGCATTCAGTTGATGAATCCGGAGATGATTGCGATAACGAGTCTGATGAGCATTCATTTCATGAGTCAGGTGACGAGTTGGATGATGAGTCAGGTGACGGGTTGGATGATGAGTCAGGTGACGGGTTGGATGATGATTCTCAGCGTGCTCCTGGCGAGTCGGATGACATGGTAATATGAAGAGTATGGTGATCATTCAGATGTCGAGTTTGGTGACGGGTTGGATGATGAGTCAGGTGACGAGTTGGATGATGAGTCAGGTGACGGGTTGGATGATGAGTCAGGTGACGGGTTGGATGATGAGTCAGGTGACGGGTTGGATGATGAGTCAGGTGACGAGTTGGATGATGAGTCAGGTGACGGGTTGGATGATGAGTCAGGTGACGGGTTGGATGATGAGTCAGGTGACGAGTTGGATGATGATTCTCAGCGTGCTCCTGGCGATTCCGATGTTATGGTAAAATGAAGAGTCTGGTGATCATTCAGATGTCGAGTTTGGTGACGGGTTTTACAATGAGTTCGGTAACCCAGGTCTGATGAAGGGTTCGATGATGAGTCTGATCATCAGTGATGATGAGCCAAAATCAAGACTCGATGTTCATTCAGATGACTTGTCGAAGAGCGAGCTTCATGATAAATTCAATGACCAGCCTGGAATCCAAGGAATATTAACATGTAATGTTTGATGATGAGTTCGATAATTATGATTTTATTTTTATTTTTCATTTCATTTATTTGTTACCAAAATAAAAAGATAAAGATACATTATATTTCAGCATGAAAATAATATATATATATATATAGTGAATGGTGCCCACAAATATCAAGAGCTACTCAATGTTTACTTCATTATATTCCATTTATGACAATAAATCAATCATTAATAGTAATTATTGAAAGATAGGAATATAATGGGGGGTTTGCATTAACGTTGAAGCAATTATGTTGTTATCGTATATGATATACAAAATATTTATATGGTAAGCTGAATGAACGTAGAATGCCAATATACAGGAATTACAAATATTTTCCCTTTCAGTATTGCGTACAAGCAAATTAAAACCGAATTTGCCGCAGCTACGGTGACGACATAAAAGTGTCATGTGGACCTCCATCTGCTAGCCTATATAGGCGATGAACCGTGCTTAATTCATACAAAGTCATTGTAAATATGTTTACTCCACATACGATTATGTCATCAAGTCGATAGCTAGCTTTAGGTCGACAACTTCCAATTTTCAAAGCTTCATATTTTGAGTTTTCAGAGAGCTGTTACTCCTCCGACAGATATCTCATATAAGGGGAATAACTCGTCAAGACCGCCTTGGTCTGTTATGGTTCACTTGATTCCATGTATATTGGTTTGTATCTGTGCTGTATTTCTGATGTATATGTGTACATACAATTGAACTTGAACTTCTACATGATTCCATGTATAATGATTTTCGCCTGTGCTGTATGTATGCATTTATTGAAAATAAATTAAATTGAACTTGAACTTGAACTTGAATGTTAGGTTAAGGGTTACGTACATGTATAATGTTAGATGGAGGGTTGAAGAATTCAGTTAGTGTGGGAAATTATCGTGGAGCCATTGTTGCAGGAGCCTGTGTCTCGAAACGCTCATGTACTACGCATATAAATCACTACAGCCCATTACTGATGAAACATCTGCAACATTTAGGAATGATGATCATTTATTATTATGTCGGTAGTAAGACAATATTGAGACAAAACAATGTCCTTATTCCAATTTTAATACTTTTTGATACTTTTTAATACTAATTATATCATCAGTCTGAATGGAATTTGTATTGCATTTTATAGCAGTTTTTCCTATGTTACAGTTAATTGAATTCACGTATCCGTATACATTTGATTTGCCTATGACAATAATTCTCTCAGTAACAATACAGAAGGCCTTATTTTCTTCATTTTTTCTCATAAAGCTTCAATCTGTTTTTGAATTACTTTATTTTTAGTACACTCGTCTGACATGCTAGCAGTATTTCATATTTTGTATTTTTTCAATCTGTTTTTGTTTGTTACTGCTTTGATGTTTTGATGTAAACATTTATTGATTTTTTGTTCTCCCATTTGCTATGTTTTTCTTTATATGTATATATGTTTTTATTGTTTTTTTTATATGATTGTATGTTTGATGTAAACTCGCATTTTTAGTCATTGGACTTTTTGACGAGATTGATCAAACCTAATTTGAATTGAATTGAATTAATATCACATATTTGGCCTCTATAATATCTTCATTGTGACTATTGCACGGTAATGTTTCATATTGTTAAACTAATGTGGTAAAACCAAACCATTATACTGATGATGATTTTACTGTGGCCTTAACTTGGCCTGTCTTTAAATCACTATGACATAATTTTTATCTTTTCTTTGACAGTACTACGACATTAATATGTGTTTTTGGGGACATATCTGTCAATAGATCTAAACTTTGCCATTATACTCATGACATATTCATGCTTTTTACCGTAATGTAGTGTCGCAGTACACACATTTTATATTGATACATTCGTGGCATTGCGTATGTTTTGTGTCAGCAAAGTGGTTTCCTTGTCTATGTAATGCATTCAACTGGGATTTGTTGTTTCTAATTGTGGCGTGTTTTTTCTTTCCTGTTTACTTTATCATGCACATGTATTGCTACGTAACATTATTTGTGTATTTCTTTAATCATATATAAATATCATTTGTCATTCATAGCCATGTCGTTATTCTCATTTGGGATCCTGTTTTAATACATGCTTATTACTTTGTATGTTTATGGAAACAGACAGAGAATGGTCTTAATGCTAACTGTATTAAATGGGCAAATGGCTCAATAGTGCAGTTTATAATATTTCTCAATGTTTAGTAAAAAAAAAAAAAAACAGAAAGGGTTTTGAATAACAAACTTAAATATAATTACTAGTGTATCTATAGTCGTTTATTTTTAGACATCATATGTTGTCTATTTCAATCACTCAACCACTTTTTTCATGTCTGATATGAGTAAACTTTAAATAATATGCGTTTTCTCAATTATTGGGACATATATATTCACAACCTCGTTGTTGTTGTGTGTTCTTCTTTGCTGATGCTTACCTACTACATGGAGTTGTTTTTGTACTTTAAATTTAGTTGTAATATAAGGTCTCTTTGTGTAATTAATAATTTGTGTACAATGACTTTGCATATCATATTTTTATATCTTTGTATCATATTCTGGACCCTTTGGTGGAACAGCGCCACCATGTTGGTGTATGCTGAGTAGGGCCATCCAGCCGTTTATCTGTTTTAGTATGTGTACATACTGTGCGATTAATGTTTCGATTACTGTACTTCTTTTTATACAGAAATAAATCAAATCAAACAATGTCAATATAAACACATAGAGTGTATTGTTATGTTTGTGCATAACCAATATATTAAACGGAAGTAAACATGGGATGAAGTTTTTGTACCTTAAATGTAATTGTAATATATGTCTCTTTGTTTAATTATCAATTTGTGTATAGTGACTTTCGAAAACATATCTCTACATATTTGTATCTTATTCTGGACCCCCGGTGGAACAGCGCCACTGTGTTGGTGGATGCTGATCTGTGTTCGTATGTGTACATATTGTGTAATGTTTCGATGATACTGAGCTTCTTTTTAATAAACGGAAATAAATTCAAATCAAACAATGGCAATAATACATAGAGTGTATTTATATGTTTGTGCATAACCAATACATTTAATGGAAGTATGCCTGGTATGAAGTTGGTCTTCCACTAACTACTTTGATCCTAGTCAGCCCTATGTTCATAATGATATTTACAATGGTATGTGCACAAAATGTTTGTAAGGGTATGTCGCCCTCTAGAATTGTTTTTTTCTACCCGTTTGTTTACGAGCATGCAAGCAGAAGGAGCTCCAAACATGTCAACAAATCGAATGTACAGCCTTTTATTACTTTATAGATAAAATAAGTTCATTTTTATGTCAATTTGATTTAATAATGTGACACTACTTGAAATCGTAAACGAATTGTACTCTTGCTAATAAATAATGACAACATTATTACAGAAAGTACGACAATCTCCACTTCACGTTTATATTTGAGCAGAAAGTACGAGATAGAGGGAAAGAGAAAGAGAGAGAGAGAGAGAGAGAGAGAAAGTAAGGGGGAAAGAGCAATAGAGATATTATCATAATTATTCCAATTAATTGTTTTATTTAAACAGTTTTGCCTTTTCATTAAAAAAAACTGCTGTCTTTGAGGGTCAGGGTAAAAACAATCCAAACAATATAAACAGATGTAATATATAGGATATACATAAGATACAATCATAATGTAGAATCTAAAACGGAATGAAAATATTTACAACAAATTAAAACACACATATACATCGATCAAAGCGCGAAATTTATACTCATATACCTTATAAAAAAGAAGTAAATTGGGGAAAGGACGGCTGGAGAATATTGGATGAGATATTCAAGAAGAAGACAAAGAGAAAAGGAAAAGTAAAGGTGAATGATGGGAAGGAGAATGGGAGAGGATGTAGGTAATAGCGAAACACAAATCAAAGTGATTGAGGGTTAGAGGACAAATGAACAGAAAGGATGAGGATTATTCAATAATGAAGAATATGGAAGAAGAAAATAACTTATCAATAACAAATTTGATGTAAATTAGATAGAGAGAGAACGAAAGAAAGGGAAAGAGAGGGAGAGCATGGAAGACAGGGAGGCAGATAGAGAGCGCGTTTGAGAGGAAAAAAAAGAGGGAGAGAGAGTGTGCTTGAGAGACAGAGAGAGAGAGAAAGAGAGAGGGAAAGCTTGAGGGCGAGACAAGGTAAAGAAAGTAAACATAAGCATGAAGTGTGAAACGCGAAGTGCAAATCATGAAGAATGATTGGACTAGAAACATGGTCTATAATGCTCCTCGATCATCTCTAGAGATGGATATGTTGCGCTTTATAAAATTATATTGTTATTATTATTATTATTATATGTGAACAACGCGCCTGTCACTAATCCTGAATGGTGTGGGAGAGAGAGAGAAGGAGAACAAGATAGAGAAGTAGAAAAAGAGAGAGAGAGAGAGAGAGAAGAAAAAAGAGAGAGAGGGGGGGGGTGGAAGTGAAGTTTGACGTGTATTTGTTCTACATTCACATAAATTTAATTCCTATTCATATGAAATTGTAGAGTAACAAAGCAAGACTGGAAGATAACTAAAGTAAAGTATTGTGAACGGTAACAAGCTTGGCGTTCCGAGGGAAGTGTAGACACGAAAGCCAATTCATGTGAAGTGAGGAGTTTTAATAAAAGACATATCCTGTACAAGATATATAGTGACAAGGGGAGATGAGAAAAGAAGAGAGAAACAGATAAGAGACAGGAAGATAGAAAGAGAAGAGAGGAGTCGGAGAAATAACAATAAAAGAAGGGCGAAGGGGGGGGGGTCGTGACACGATGAAGAGAGGGAAATAACGTACCTATATAATTGTCAGAGAGACAAAGTGAGTGAGACACCACATATATGAGAAAAAGAGGGAGGAGAGAAAATATAAAAAGCGGTAAGAAAAACAGGGAGACGAAGAGAGATGGATAGCTAGAGTTAGAGACTGAGTTAGAGAGATAGAGGGGGTGGAGAACAGGATTTCCCGCGCAATTTAACGAGAATTAATTTATATTCATCCGAGGAATTTGTTTTAAAGAAGTGATGACAGCTCTGCGAAAACTACCCTCACCATGCATCAGTTATGTCTTTAAGGTGAGACCCTGATACTTGAGAGGTCTTTCTAAGAATATTGTTCCCTTGCTTCTCAACATATTTTCTTCTTTTCTTTTACTTTCGCGTTTATATACAATTCTCAGAGTTTGATGATGTATTACAACACAATCCCTTCACCTTCTAAAAGCCATGTGTCTCGACATGATGACGTGTATTTGTTCTGCATCTCATTCATTTTCTCTATTTCGTTAAAGTTAGAGATCATGGTGAGTTTCTTTAAAGTGAAATACATGTATCTCCATTTGCCGATTCCCAAGTATATTTGCCCTTCGGTTGTGTGTGTGCGCGCCCCTAGATGTGGGTGTACGCGTGTGTGTGCGTGTGTGCGTGCGTGCGTGTAATTCAATGTGTATTATTGGAAGTAAGCAACCAGGAGAGGGGTGATTCACTATGAGGATCAATTTCCTTCCTAAGAGCAATTTCAGGGATTGATATTAGTCCCGGCTTAATATTAATCCCAACTCACTGGTTCACCATACTGCTATTAGGCTGGAATCAATTTTACGTTCCGATGTATAAGTGCGCAATCAATCAACCTATCAGGAAAATGCAAGCCCGGGGCCTAAAAATTACTAGACGGCAATAAATAGTTTGTGAACGAGGATAATGTTTTTTGTAATTTACCTAGAGTTTATATTCGAAAGACATTGTGATCATATTATATGATAAACCCTACCTCTGTTCAATATACTGTACCTATATTAATTGGAAAGCACGTTTATCATATCATAACTTCAGTTCATATTCCGGAGAGATGGGTGATCAAAAATAGGGGTTCCAATAGGAACCCGTACAGTTACAAAGCAACAAATGTGGCCTACACACACAAATGTAAATCTGCTCTTTTAATGTTCGAGGGTGTTAGAGGTAAACCTTCACAAGATTCTAAGTTGCACCATAAGGCTCGTTGAGATATGAATCGGTAAACTGCCACAAAATAAAAGGCCGCGGTTTTCTTTTACGTGTAAATGAATGGGGCAATTGAGCGCGGCAAGAAAATACGGAAATGTGAAAGGTATAACACTTTACGTCATCATAAAAAGCTGCATCGGTTTGTTCATAAATAGCGCGGTAAACCGCCGCAAATAGAGCCGCCGCGGGTCTTTTTTTAAATGTGTAAAAATAGTGCAACTGAGCCCCCAAAAATGCGTTTTGCCCCCCCCCCCCCCCCCACTTTTTTGGTTGGGGGGGCAACTGCCCCTCACTTCCGGTGCCTATGATGATATAAATGTTGAAATAACCTTCACAATTTATATACTCTGAAATTTGAGCTACAAAAAACCGACAAGAGAGCGCATAGGATAATTGCAGGAAATAATCATTCACAAGGTGGTTTTTCTACGAATTCTGTCCGTTTTTAATTTTTTGTTTATTCTTCAAGCATTTTTGTCCTCGCCCTTTAAATATATCCCTCATAATTATAGATCACGCGACCCCCGAAAATAACACCCGTCGAAAGGGTAAGAATGAAGATTTGTGCAAATATGAATTCGAAACCCAAACTAAATAAATATACCTAACATTCAAATACTACAACTGCATAACCACAGACAATAAACCTGTACAATGGTGAGATATTTATGACATCCTTCTAGATGTTCCAAATAAAAGGCTACCTATTCTTAACCTATTCTAAAAGGCAAAGACTGTCTCTTATGTTAGCGTTGAGGGTGTGTTATTTTCTCACACGGAAACGGTCATTGTGCTACTTTTAGAGACCAATTAAAACCAATTGAATATGTTAAGTATTGGCTGAGATATTACATATAGACAAACGGACAGAGGAATGTAGAAAACAACCTTTCAAATCATGATTTCATGATGTGCTCTTTTGTCGGTTCAAGGCTGAACGGGGGGTGGGGGGTGGGTGGGGAGTGAACACTCATTTTCCCCCTCAACATCCAACCCCCCCCCCCCCCCTCCCCTTGAGCAAAACAAAACATGGTTTACTTTGGGGGCAGGGAGCCATAATAAAACACAGATAAAGGGTGTACTACAATTCTAAAACACCCCCCCCCCCCTGGCAAAAGGGGGGTGTTCTAGAATTTTAAAGACACCCTTTATAATTGTGTTCTATGTTTGAACACCCCCCCCCCCCCCCCTCCCCCCTTGATACGCCAATGTGTGAGAGTAAACAGCAACCCTTCAGATCAGCTCGAAATGGTGGTGGTCATTATTTAGGTTAATAAAGATAGGTTTTGTAAACATTCAAATATAATGTCTTACTCCTGTTGCCGGTACCGTCAGCCGACACGTGTACATTTTGATTGTACGATTTGGAGACACCATGACCCCCATTATTGGTGGCTAGCTTCATCCATATTGGTCTCGTGCTTTGAACCAGCGCTAGCGCATTGCAATATTGGACTATGAATAGTGTATATAGCTCGGCATGTAGGCACCTGATTAATAATTGAGCTCCGATATCGACATTACTACAAGTAGAACATGGCGGGTTGCCGAAGGGGAGATCTTAAATGGGTAAGTTTCATGTTCTCTTTAAATCGTAAACTGCTATTCTTTTCCATACGTCACCGACCACCTGACCATATGATGTTAGATCTAGGGTCATTTGATTATTTGAAAAGGAGTGAACTGCTGATTATCTTCATAGGTTAATGACATATATGGGTTAATCTTTAAAGGTCTAGTGCCCTAGTGGCCTATATGGTTTCCCTCCACATTTTTATTTAATGTTATCTTGTTTTCGAGTATGATGTAATAATATAATACAATGTTAGTAGATCTATTGTTAAATCTTCTTAGTTGCATTAGTGCCACTTTTAATAATGATTGCTGCTTTTTGTGATACATTTGTCGTTATTGTAATGAGGATTGAGAAAAATAAACTTAAACTTGAAGATACGTTTTCACAGGATCAACGCGATTTTTACCGGGGTGTATACCAGGGCATTTCGCTGATCCTCAATATACTTTCGATTATATCTAGACGTGATTTCGTACGTGTGCATCAACTATTTTTCAGCATCAGCAAACAGCGATTTTTCTCCATTACAACCGGTGCATGACCCTCTTTAAATGGGGAATCCCATAATTTACACGCGGACGCGAGATGGCGCATGTCCCTCTGAAAGAATTTATTGGACATAATGGAATCGGGACTTCATGGGTTGAATAAGGTCATTTAAATTTGATCCTTGCATTATGATGTTTTCGCTGTTTTCTTTCATTGAAATAACCAGTAAAATGAGGATATAGGCCTACCTTGTATTTATTTTCATTATGTTTCTTAGGAAAGTTATTCGGTTGTCGCACATGTTCTTTTTATTTTGTCAAATACAAAATCACAATAAAGATCATAAAAGGCATCAATCTAGTTGACTATTTAGAGACCCAAAGGCGAAGAGACATAGGAAAAAGACTGTTATACATATGTAAACGTACTATACTGGAGAGAGTGAGAGAGAGAGTGGGAGAGAGAGAGAGAGAGCTGGGAGGGGGAGGGATATGCATACACCAAATATTTTAGAAATATCAAGCAATAATACATTTAGGCTTAAAGCATGCATACATAAGATTTGTTTTACATCATCCCAAAGATTTTTTTCAGCAGACTTTTCTCTCTAAGACATATTCTGAAATATTCATAACGTGTTTGGAAGCATTATATTTTTTCGGGTTGTTCGTCCGTACTTCTGTACGCCCCGTTTTCGTGATCGCGTTATCTCAAGAACCGGTTGATCGATTCCACAAAACTTGGGCCATGTTTGTATTTTGTAGAGCAATTTAACTTATTAGATTTTGGGGTCACGAGGTCAAAGGCCAGTGATAACAGGGTTCATTATGTATGCAAAAATAGCTTGTAATCTCGATATTTTGAAGCATGTTAATGGATTAATATCAAACTTGAATTATAAAAATTGTTTCTGTTTTGGTTTGTAAAATCGCTCTATGGCGGAGGCATTATATTTGACTGTGCACAATCATAGATCCATCTAGTGTTTTCTTCAGACATATACATGTCTTTACATAATGCGACAATGATTTGTTTTCTTTCAGACTTGCATTTCATTATTTAGTGCTGTTGCTTGATATTCTGTACTATTCATTTAACATCTAAAGTCACATGAATTGGAAAAAAGACCGGGGTATATATATATAGTTATATGTTTTGTTCCCGGCGTCTGTATTATTTTGTTTTTCTTCACCGTTTTCTTGATTTTGTCTCTGCCTAATGAAATAAAAAAATGCTATTACTACTGATAGTACTAATTTATTTATCTCTCTTAATAGGTATCCCAAAACACACATACAAATAATGATAAATTAAATAAATATGTATGTCATTTTGCATTTTTCAAAGTGACAATGATGACAATTATAATAGAGTAATAAAAGTAGTAATAATAATACAAATATTGATAATAATAATGATTATAATAACAATAATATTTATTCCTTCCTCTTTCTTCCCTTCTTCACCTTCTCGTACTTATCATTATTATATTATTCTCTTTACTCTTTATTTCTATTTTTCTTTTCTTCTCAAATTCACTCTCCTTGTACGTCTCTAAAATCTCATACTATACTACTCCGTTTTTCGCCTCCTATAATACCTTTTAAATTCAGAACTACTATATTGTGTTACTCAGTTCGGGAGCCTATTCACATACAAGCTATGCTTTTTATTTAGGCTCCCCACAGTTTACATTCTTCTACCTTGCCCGTTATATCTACATATTTCGAAATTTCGTACTTATTTTCCGTACATTATATTTGATTTGATTTTTTTTTCTTCTTGTGTGAAATCTACTCTTATAATAAAATACGCCTGTATAACAAAAATTAAAAAGAGAATATAAACTGTTTTTCTATGTAAAATGTGGAATAAATACAACTTCAAACTTCAATAGTAATAATAATATTAAACAATGATAATATTTACATTCTCACAGGCGGCCACCACAGTGGACAATTCATCTACCACTCAGCCCTCGCGATACCTAGACGTTAAAGAAGCTGATAAACCTCATATCACACAAACCCTGCTCATGAGGGCTGGAGATGTGGAGTCCAACCCTGGACCGAAAGGCAAGCTTTCGTAAGTATTACTGATTATGTTTTCCATCTAATTGAAATATACTGACATTCTAATTTTTATTCTTCGTGTTCTTTGTATTGTCTTTCTTGTTCTTGTTATTGTTTTTGTGTTGTTATTACCCTTCTTGGTGTCTTTCTTCTTCTTATTCTTCTTCTTCTTCCTCCTCTTTCTACCCCTCCTATACTTCTTTGAATCTCAAAATACTTTTAAGACGACCTAAAGATTGACTAATGCGATTATTAAAGTTATATACGATATGTTATGAGTATTATGAAGTGATGGGGATTGTCAGCATAAACTACAACTATGAATACGTCAAATATTTTGAACTGATTTGTCTCCTCCTGTATGTCTAGTTCAAAATGTGTGTATCTATGTTTTAGTAGAGCTTTTCAATGTATAGGATTTTCAGCAAAGTTTGGTCAGCATAAATATTGCTGTTTTGTTCTTCAAAACTCGTACCAAGTCCTTTTCAGTCTACAAAATCAACTATAAGATGCAAACGTAGCCTCCAGACAGGTTCACGATAGTATCCTTAAAGAAAGACCCAACATACAGCATACTCATTATCATTCTATTTATATGTCTTTGAAGGAGTCATTCCGAAAAGAAAGAAGATTTCGATGATATCTTGAAGGAAGTGGCGCGACTCACTGGAGGCAACATGGCGACAGATACTCTCGGCAAGGCCCTTGGTTTTGATCCGGCCGATATTGGGAGGTACACAGCCACGAACAACCGTGGTCAACATGTGACGTATGAGGGTACATTGGAGATGCTCCGCGATTGGCGAAATAAACAGAGACAGGCAGAAGTACGATCAGTTCTTGGAGAAGTTTTCAGGGAGATAAAGCGTGAAGATCTTGCAGAGCTCCTAACCAGTGAGTAATCACAATTTAAAGTAATGTTATTTTTTGTAAGTATAATTCGAATAGATTATAAAATTTTTAAAAATCCGCTAACATCACTTTTTAAAGGCGATAAGAGTTGTCATCGCACTGGCTTACCCTACACATAAAATTACATATACACTATAACATTATAACCATGCAGTCAAAATTATGGGAGCCATATTTCTTCCCTTAATATGATAATGGAATAACATTTGTCTAAAATAAACCGTCCAATGTTTTTCTATCATTCATGTCTCAGGAGAGTACAAACATAAGGAAGGTCACAAAGCATATATCTATTATCTTGATCAAGATTTGCCTGACGTGTATGTAAGAAATTCAGGAAAATCATTAACTTTCCATTTGCCATCAGTTCCGATTTGCACTCGTTTATCATTCATGCAGATCAGCACAATACAATAGCCACCAATTATTGATTAGCAGAAAAATTACCTTCTTTTTGAGAACCAATGGTTCTGCAAAATTGCTTGTCTCATGTCTTGATGAGCCCCATGACAATCCTCATAACACGTGTAGATTGGTCTTGCACTTGATACGGCTAAATAATATTGAAGCGTTCAGCATATCTATCCCAAGATCAATACAATGTACTGTGGTACAGGGAGATTATCTGTTTAGCTGTGTGGCGTGGCATATATTTAGCAAAAAATGCAATGGAATGCATTGCCTATAACACAAATCTAATATTCGGCAAATGTATAGACATAGGTCCATACAAATTTAGAGAAACAATATTAATTTGATTTCCTTTCTTTTTTTCATTTTATTTTTTATTTTAATTTTATTTCTAGCTCCCGATGATCTTCAACAACATGACCTACCGAAGAGTGTTGTGAAAGACATCAAGAGGTACTACAAACTGAATATGTGTACCATTCAAGCAGACCCGACCAATAATGACGTAATGTTCGAGTTCAACCGTATCTACACTGATCCGACATTGCTCGAAGAAGATAGAAACGACAACAAGATCAGGAATCCGCTGCTCTATTGCGACCTCCTCGAGACAAAAATCAACGAAGAATTGCCAAATCGGTTACTAGTACAAGGTGGAGGTGGAGCAGGAAAGACGACATTCTGCTCCAAGATAGCTTGGGATTGGGCCAATGATCTTGGCTTCAAGCAGTTCAAGTTAGTTGCTGTGATTCCCCTCCGCAAGGCCAAGAACAAGACAGTTGGTGAAGTTATCAAATCCTACCTATCTGACAACAATCCGTTTACAGCAGTGCAGATAGATAAGTACATCCTAACCAAACAGGAAGACGTTTTATTGGTGTTTGATGGTCTAGACGAGCTTTGGGGAAAGTTATCAGACATTCATCAAATCGTTGAGATCATTCTTAACCGGTTGTTCAAGGCTGGCACGGTCTTGGTAACATCACGACAGTGGAGGGCGCATGAGATCCGAAGCATCACTGAACTCAAGAAAGTCTATGCGTTCATATACATCGAAGGATTCTCAGTCGACAATGTTACTGCGTACATCGAGAAGTTCTTTAACCAAGACGCAGCTTCCTCCCAAGAACTGATCAATTTCATCTACAGCAACGATGTCATTGCCCAAAACATGGCACCCTTCCCGATCTACATCGCTATGTTGTGCATCATGTGGAGGGAGTCTGACAGAAAAAGACGAGAGGCAATGTCTGAGTTGAAGACATTTTCACAGCTGTTATATGATATGGTTGACTTTCTGGTAGACCATTGTGGATCCAAGGATGATTCCCAGACAGGTCCCACTGTGCAGGAGCTCCATCAGATGATTCCCAATCATCTAAAAGCGATTGGTGAAATTGCCTTTCAGGGTATTAAAGATCGACGTCTAGAATTTCCTGAAGACACCTTTCAGAGTTGCAGAGAATCTATGGAAATCGGCTGCAAAGTTGGGGTCCTGACAAGAGAAAAGCATGCTACCCCGAGACGTGACAGACGGAGGAACTCTTGCATACAAATGTCCATGGTGCAGTTTCCCCACAAGCTCTTCCAAGAATTTTTGGCGGCCAAGTATCTAGCATCACTGCACTGTTCAGATCACGACAGATATGAGAGAATCATGGCTGGCATCCTTGACAAAAAAGAGGAGTTTCATTATCTACTGTATTTCACGTCTGCTCAAGGGAGTGAGCTTGGGTTGGACATTGTGACGCGTCTCATACTGATTGCCCAAAGAGAGGTCTCCTTTGTCAGCAAATATTCCCTAGATAGGGAATGGAATTTCATCGTTGATGTAGCGTATGAGAGCCAACACCAATCAGTAGCCAAGAAAGTGGGGAATCAATTCATGAGAAGTAGGAAAACCTTGTATATCACTCAGAGTTGGTCAGCACATACGATATCCGGATTGCTGTTCATAAAGGACCATTTAAGTGAAGTGGTAATAAAACTTTTCTCTCCATTCTTAGGCAAAAAGTACCTAAAAAATAATGTACATCTCATTGTATATCACAACAGTCCAAAGTTAGAATGATCTAGCTGACAAAGGCTCCAAATCTAATCACCCCCACTCCCCAGTTTCTATATTTTCCTCATTATGTACGACAGAGGGTACTATACATGGACTACAGCATATAATGTCATCATTCTATTTTTAATCTAATTATAGGGGTGATGTTAAATGCTGACATATAGCGCAATTTTTTTTTTCTCTCAATTAAATGTCTAGAATCCATTGAAAACAAATTGAATGTTATGGCGTGGTTGCACCAAATCTTTTCAGGTGCACAAAAAACAATATTCTCTTTTTTTTAAACCGCTTGTAAGTATTTCACAGTGTATTTCATTGGTGCTTAGCTACGCCTGATATAATAACACTTATGTGTTGAGGCGCACATAGTCATACATTTTCTGATCTACAAACTATGCACTACAAGAAATGTTAACACATATCACGTTTCTTCTAAGCTGAACAAAGTCATCAAGGTCATCAGCAGCTTCGATGTCCATTATCATATATTGTATGTGTCACAGCACTGGTTCCTAATATGTCTCTAACGCGTCATAGAATTGTTTATCTTTTTACCTTGCAGGATTCCCTTGTCTTGCATAATGAATGTGGCCGCACAGCTTCGCAGGACCTAGTAGAATTCATCCTATCATCGGCATCACTGAGAACCATGAAGATTGGCAGACCCACCACACCTCTCTTCGCAATTTCCATTCATTCTTACTCAATACCCATGCATGCTGTCTTCTACTCAATGCTAGCCGATAAGGTACAACAATGTCAGGTAGGTTCATCAATCTTATAACAAAATGCTCGTCAATATTTTACAATGCATAGTGTGATTTAGGTGTTTGGTTGGTACAACCTACATACAATGTATTCGCCTTTAAATGTGACAGTTGAATGGAAGAGTTTTAAGCATTTCCCTCCGTCCACTGGCTAGTTCGTGAAAGTCTAACAAACATAAAAACAATGAAAATCCATATATTTGAAAAACATGTTATTAACGTAGAACATGAATATGATAAATATATTGACCATATCTTTGAAGAAATATTATTTTCTGAATGGATTGTATATTTAATATTAAAATATTTAATTTCCACGGCAGATTCAGAACCTGACGATTAACCAGACCAACCTCTACGACCAGCCACTGACATCACGTGACCTGGCAAAGTTCATATGTCAGATGCCTCACATAGAGAGTTTGGAATTGCGCGAGAATAAGCTACACAAAGATTTCTTTTCGAAATGGGCATCGATTGTATCGTCGGCAAAGGTATGTCATAATAAGCCAATTCGGAGATGGTCATGGTCAGACATAGGTCATTGGGACAAAACTCTAAAATCCATCGTGGCGACTGCTGGATACGTGTTTATAAAAGTTATGTAATCATTATTTATTTATGCACCGACGCTAAATTCTATGGAAAACAGGTGGGAGGATTTTTTTCAAGAGGGGATAATGAAGCACCCCCATCACTCTATATTGATTATTCTAAAATGCACAGCGTGAAAATATCTGTGTATATTTAGGGGTCATTAGAAGTAGTTTATAAACTACAATATCTAGAGAGAATCAAATATAACATTACAACAGTTATATTTTTAACAATCCTAACATGGCTCTCATTTTTAGTCCTTTTTCTTCTCCTTATTTGAGGATTATACTAAACACTCGGGTCACGGCTAGCTGGGCCAATTTGTTTGTAATGGTGTCTTCAAATTGGCTTTATAAGGGGGAAATGTTATTGAAAAAGAGATTTGAAAATTATTTATGTATATCTTTATCTTTGATTTTGCTACCATCCATTTCTTGAATTCCTTCTGCCATAACGTCTTAATCATATTTCTGCCCTCTGTCGTAGTTTATATGTTTTTATTATTTGTTGTCCTTTCATTCCCTCTTCATTTTTTTTTTTTTTTTTATTCCATCATGTAATCTTTACGATATTCTTACTTGGTTTCCCCTATCATCTTATGATTTATTATGCCATTTGTTTTTATCGTTCTTCTACATCTTTAATTCTTTCTCTTCCTTCAGTTTCCCCCTTCATTCCTCTTTTTTTTTCTTTGCCTACAATGTAATTCATTATTTTCTGCAATTCATCTTTCCCCATCTGTATGTACTTCCAACTTCTCTTTAAAGTAAATTTCCCCACGCACCCCCATTGAAAAATTGTTAAAAAACAGTCGCTTATTCAAGATAAGATTTTCCCAGCGTGTAGGGCCGATTGAAGACACCATTACAACAAAATTGGCCCAGCAAGCCGTGACCCGAGTGTTTTCCAGCGCGCCGCAACCCGAGTGTTTAGTTCAAGCCTTATTTAATCCTTCTTCCAACATTAATTCCTCTTTAACTCTTTCTTCCAAAATGGTGTCAGTGTTTAGATATCCGTTATACACTGCTGCTCATAGAGTTGGAATAATTATTTCTTACCCCATTTCATGAAATGATTGTGACAATATGATTTGTTCTTGATAGATTTATAATTCTATATTTTCTCCGAACTTAGAATGAACAAAGCGCTGAGGAGATAATTTATCTACAAAAAAAAAATTAAAATGTCACAAATAATTTCATGAAAATAAGTAAGGAAAAAATACTCATAAGGTCATAAGTTTCGTCGTATGTACATGGTATATGGATACACACATTAAACATATAGAGTCATACAAAAAGACAAATTCAATAAAATAATTTTGAGTTGACAGAAAACAAAAACATTAAATAATGAAACAAAGATATAGTCATTTATCAAAAACAATATACATGTATATCAAGTGAGGTAGAAAGATGATAATTGTTTACAGGTAACAATAATGTATTCTATTATTATAATTGAGTTATAGTCTCATTTATTATTATTAATATTATCATTATTATCACCATCATTCTATTATTATTATTATAACTATTATTATGTACAGGTATAATCATTGTTATTTTATTATCGTCATCAGTATCAACCACATTCAACAACAAATGTTTATCACGTCCATCGGTAACAATAATTCTATCTATAATTATAGGTGAGCACCAGAACCGCTTTTCCGTGGAAAGCATTACCCATCCCACCATCAATTACATCATGCCTGCCGTTGAACAATTTTAATAATATTAATAATAGTGGGTTCTTGTATAGCGCTCATTTCAGTCAGATTTAACCCTCCTGGCGCTACTGGGTGGTGTGTGGCAAATGTAGATCAATGTCTTGCCAAATGACATGAGTGCGGCGCGGCGGCGAGACTCGAATCGCGGACCTTGTGAACGACAGTCCGGCGACGTATCCACTCGACCACAACACCTCTACCTATTTAAGACATAAAAACATGAATCAAGAGAGCAGCCCCCCCCCCCCCCCCCCCCCACCCCCTGATTATTCTTTAGGATCGATTTTGCATATTGTACTATCCTAGTGTACTACCCTATGTTTGTCATTGTACTATCCTATTTCGATATAGATCTCTAAAGTTTAATTTGTGACCTATTATCTACTCGGCCTGTCTGATGATTCTATTCAGCATAGTGAATAGTGAGGTCTTCCAACTTTATTGACAACAGTGTGTACAATATAAATTATAAAAGGGCTTGTTCATATTTCTATTGATTTAGGGGAACATTCAGAGCACAACACCTCATACCTCTCTGCGTGAGTTGATAGTAGAGGTCGACATGGTGATTGCATTGCAGACATGTGGTGACATGTTTAACAGTGTGGAGAAGTTGTCTATCCTAGTCTATTTCTACGAGTTTAAGTGTGACTTCATCCAAAGGTAACAAATTTCTTTCTTTCTTTTAGAGTGATACGTGTGCATTTGTTTGCGTATATTTATATATTAATTGTATGGTCCCCCCCCCCCCCCGTATCTGTCTCTCTGTCTCTTTAATGCGTGTGTGTCAGTGAAAAAGAAAATAATGAAGCAACCGTGGGGGATTTAAAATTGTACACTTATATATGCACATCTATGTGTGTGTTCATATATATATATATATATATATATATGAAGAGAGAGAGAGAAAGAGATAGATACACGAACACACGATAAATAATAACGAATACACTAATCCAGTTGCATTCTCTCCCTTATTCCCCTTTCTCTACTCAACCCATGTCGGTCCTTCTTAGCCTTCATAACATAATATTTAAATTGCCATATTGAAAGTTTTATTCAACTTTATGAATGAGATGATTTGTAAATTGTATTAGTTTGGTCGTTTATGATCAAGTGGCAAGTTCAGAATTTGTGCAAGATAGATATTCAATACTTGATGATTTATTTATCTTAAATAGGCAAAATTAATAAATTCAATCTTTTTCATGAAAATGGCTGCTCAGGTTGGCCAGTTTCCAGGTCATAGCCTATTGTATTGCCCCTAAAATTACCTATTTCATGTTTATTTTCAGGATATATGTTATAAAGCACATGTGGGACCCCAACATGTCGATATCTTTGCATGTCCACTTGTTTAAATCAACTGGTATATACTTAGAGCTTCATATTTTAGATATTCTCATTACCATCTTTTCTTATAATATCCGACACCTTCGAACATCAATAACAAAAGGATCAATGGGTTCCAAGGAGTTACAGAGCTATCCATTGTTGGCAGACCCAGTCGCAAGCCTTACCCGGTCAAAGATGAGCCCAGCACAATGTTCAAGCACCTCGTGAGGGTCTTCCCTCAACTAATCAAGCTGACATTCAAACTTCCCCTGGGCAATGCATTCCTCAAACAGATCTTGGAATCACTGAGAGAGACTCGAGGCCTCACAGAACTAAAGAGCGTAAGGTGAGGTTGTGTTTCTATTTTGTTATACCATGTCACGCATTCTAATAGTCCTTTCCTACCAAGTCCATGCACTAACCTATCCTCTCTCAACTGCTCTTTCACCCCAGCCCCTTTCTCTCTCTCTCTGTCTCTCTTACACTCACACACAAACACACGCACACACACACATACACTTCTACTTTCTTTCTCTCTCTCTCTCTGTCTCTCTCTCTTTCTATTCCACTATAAACATACTGTATTTTCTGCCATGCATATGTATTCCCACATTTTTCTCCCCTACTCTTTTCCCCAGAATCTTATTATACCAGCTCTCACTCTATCTCTCTTTGAAAAAGTGCGATGTCTTATATTTTGTCTTATGATTATCTAGATATACCATTTAAATAAATCCCCATGATTTGGTTAATTGTAGGTAAGACAAATGCATCATAAATTTTCAACTAAAACAATGAACCATACACATGAGGAAGACAATAGAAACTGAAAAAAAAACAATTAGAGAGAAAGCTGGCAGCAAGATACATTTTAACAAAGAGAGAGAGAAAACAAATTGATTGGGAAAGGGAGTGGATAGTGATTAAGTATCCTGCAAATGGGTAATATTCAATTCAGTTCACTTCAACATTTACTGCCCATAGAAATCTATAGTTTGCCATTTCCATCATTCTTAAACTTATGTGAAATTGCGATGAAGACACAACAATGTCTAAGCAACTTAACTAGAATCACTTACAAGACTATATTTATATCACAGAGTACTGACGAGTGGAGGGTTAAGCATGCCTGATGACTGGGACGAACTGCTTGCCCTCAGAGATAAAATCAACATCGAGAAGGTCTTCAGAGTAGAGGTGGAGAATAGATTGTAAGCTATATATAATATACACTCATGAAAGCTTTGGCAATGATTGGTATAATTCGAAGGGGCAGAAAGTAGATTCCATTCTCAGCCCGTAAAAAAACTATAAAAGCTCGGACTGGAGTCCATGGAAAAGGAATGTTGAATCTGGAAAAAGGAGAACCGCCCCTAAAGAGCCCTCGAACACCTTGGCCTGTATTTTGAAAACGATGTTTTAATATTTCGTCGCTGTTTTCACGAAGTGACGGTATTGAACAAAAATTGCATTCACTTTGCGTTACGATTTTCCTTACTACCGTCACTTCGTGAAAATAGGGACGATTTTATGGAACTGAAATTATGTTATTGTCAAAAAGGAAATTGCCCTGAATAGACACTTTTCATCAGTATTGACGCAGATGTGCCTTAAAGCTGCATGTACATGCAGGCAGATTTGCGCAGAAATTTACCAATGGCTCGCCCTATTTACTCATATTTGTTATGCTCGTCAGCATAACTTTACCAACATATTAAATAGTTTTCATGATACCATCAGAGTCTTTTACGAGAAAAAAAAATCACAATAATTATTGTCGTTTAGAATTTTTAGGTTGTCTGCGTCATTGTTAATCCCTTTTTTTCTCTCCTTCTCTTTATCTACACTCTCTTGCAGTGCTAGCAGAGTCTCAGACTCAGATTCAGATTAGACACCAGAAGATGAACCAGGCGATCTAAAGAACCTGTCTGACTACGAGGAAGGTGAGGATTCATAAAAGGATGTAGAGCCTGACGAAGATTCAGATTATAATAATAATACTAATACTAGTAATATTTTATAGCGCACATATCCACCCTGCAGGGTGCTCAAAGCGCTCCAATAATACCCCGGCTCTGCTAGGCTACCGATGTCGGTGCTCACAGCATTCAAGGAATTACTTCTTACCGGTCCCCATTTATTTTACCTGGGTGGAGTGTGGCAAACACAATTATAATTTGTTACGGATTTTACGATGAGTTCGGTAACACAGATCTGATGAAGAGTTCGATGAAAAGTCCTATGATGAGCCTAAATTAAGATTCAGACGGTCATTCAGATGACGAGTCTAAGAACAAGACTTATGATAAATTCAATGACCAGGCTTGAATCCAAGGAACATTTACATGTCATTTCGTATTGTAATGCAAAATGATTTAATTACAGGAAATGAAAAAAATGAACCTACTTTATAAAAGCAAAGCTTGTTAGATGTAGGTTCGCACAATAATAATTATACTTTATACATTTATAACTTAATTTTGACAAATTACGGAATCAAAAAAACATGACAGACAATAAAAAACAAACAATTACACGAGACAAAAACAAATCAGAAACATTATTGATGTTTTCTTTAGCATTCCAGTTTTTTTTGTTACCAAAAGAAAAGTTAATTTATATTATATTTCAGCATGACAAAAAAACAAACATTTGGTGAATGGTGCCAACAAATATCAAGAGCTAGTCAAGGTTTCCGTTCAGTTCCATTTATAACAACAAATCAATCATTAAGAGTAATCATTGAACAATAGGGATATTTGGGGATTTCGCACTAACGTTCAAGCAATTATGTTGTTATCGTAGATAATAGACAAAATATTCATGTAATTTAACATATATATAATACGAACATTAAGAGTAGTTCGATGATTAATCCGATGAAAATGCAATGGAGGGTCCGATGACGTGTAAAAAAAAGGAGTTCGATCAACAATAAGAGCATAAACATGACGTGTCTGATGACGAGTTTTACGATGGGCTCGGTTACAAGTCCAATGTTGAGTCCTCTGAAATGTCCGTTGATGAACCCAATGAAGAATCCTTTCTTTAAATCTTTAAATACCACACAAATAATTTCTCTCCTGCCACATTGTATTTATCATGTGATATATATATTAAGGCTTCAAGGTCGTTTAAAGACGCTATCCGAGGAAAGTACAACTTTATATAATTCATTGAAATATGATGAACGTAGAATGCTGATACTAAGGAATTAAAGATATTTTCCCTTTCAGTGTTGCACAAAATCACATTAAGATCTAATGTTCCGCATCCCTCCAATAGGAGTCAAATTTGCAGCAGTTATGGTGATGACATAAAATGTTGTGTGGACCCCCAGCTGCTCGCCTTTATAAAGTACCGAAGTGCTGACGTCATATTAACTTGTCGTTCAGGTTACTGATTCCAAACAACAGAGACCTCGCATGTGGTTCACCGCGACATCATGAGGGACTTTTAGATTTGCGTGGACTGATACGTGTGACGTCCATTCCAGGTAGTGCATTGAAAGGACGTCGATCGTAGCAATCCACGTTGCCGTTGTGCAAATCTAAAAGTCCCTATTCAAGCAACGGACTGGAGCAGGGCAAATTCAATGTTGGCGCTGGTGTGATCACCACGACATTGTTGGGAACCAGCAACCTTGACAACTTGGCTAATTATAATGTGACTTCACACTCCGGTACTCCATAGGCGATAAACCGTGAATAGTTAATGCAAAGTCATTGCTAATATACTTACTCAACATAAAATGATGTCATCACGTCGATAGCCAGTTTTAGGTCGACAACTTGCGATTTTCAAAGCTTTATATTTTGAGTTTTCAGAGAACTGTTACAGCTCTGACAGATATCTCGTATAAGGGGAATAACTTGACAAGAGCGCTTTAGTCTGTTATGGTTCCATTGATTCTATGTATAATGGTTTGTATCTGTGCTGTATTTCTGATATATATGTGTACATACAATTAAACTTGAACTTGAACTACTACGTTATACCCATGATTACATGTATAATGGTTTGCATCTGTGCTGTGTTTCTGATGTACATGTGTACATACAATTGAACTTGAACTTGAACTACTACATGATACTCATGATTCCATGTATAATGGTTTGTATCTGTGCTGTATTTCTGATGTATATGTGTACATACAATTGAACTTGAACTTGAACTACTACATGGTACCCATGATTCCATGTATAATGATTTTCGCCTGTGCTGTGTATATGCAATTATTGAAATTAAATTAAATTGAACTTGAACTTGAATGTTAGGTTTAGGGTTACGTACATGTATAGTGTTAGATGGAGGGTTCAAGAATTCAGATAGTGTGGGAAATTATCTTGGAGCCATTGTTGCAGGAGCATGTGTCTCGAAACGTATATGTATTACGCATATAAATCACTACAGCCCATTACTGCAACATCTGCAACATTTGGGAATGATGATCATTTATTATTACGTCTATAGTAAGACAATACTGTGAACAAACAATGGCCTTACTTTACTTTCACTGTGGCCTCTGAAACGTCTTTACTGTAACAGTACTTTAGCACGGTAATATTTCATATTGCGACACTGATGTGGTAAATTCATACCATTATACTGACGGTGATTTTACTATGGCCTTTCTTTATCTTTAAATCACTGTGACATATTTTCTATCTTCTCTTTGCAGTACTATGACGTTATCATGTCTTTATGGAGACATCACTGTCAATTGATCGTGACTTTGCCATTATAGTCGTGACATATTCATGCTTGTTACTGTAATGTAGGGTTGCAATTAACTAATTTTATATTGATACAATCGTGGCATTGCGTATGTTTTGTGTAAATAATGTTGTTTCCCTTTCTATGTCATACATTCAACTGGACTTTGTTGGCTCTACTTGTGGCATGTTTTTTCATGTTTACTGTGTCATACACATGTATTGCTATTTAGAATAATTTTTGTTTGTCTTTAATTATATACATTTGTCATTTATTATTCACAACCATTGTCCCTATTCTCATTTGTGATTCTGTTGTAATACATGCTTTTTAGACAATTTGTATTTTTATGGAAACAGACAGAGAATTACATTTTTTTGCCAATTGTATTCAATGGTTAAATGACTCAATGGTTCAATTCATTATTTTTCTCAATCATAAAAAACAACAACAAAGAGAACTTGAATGTATATTTAAATGGATGTGTGTAAACAGATTAAGTTTAAATTGTAAAAAAACAGTGTGTCTACTGATCGATTCCAGATATATGCTAACCAACATAAAAGCTTAAATGTCCAAGTTCGGGGTAACCCCATCGGCATAAAGAATCTGTCAAATATATAGGGGTTATTGTAGATCAACAGTTAAAATGGGACCTACATATTGAGAATACATGTACAAAGGTCTCTAAATTGTTCGGTTTTTAGGGCGTGTTCGGCATTATATCAATGCTAACAATTTGAAAATAATGTATAAAACCCTTATCATGAGTTTGACTGTGATTGACTTTGCGAATATTGTATACAGTTCCTCTTCATGAAAATATTATACCAATCCATTACAGAAGCTGCAAATTCGAATTGTTCTTAGAATAAATCCCTATCGACATAGCTCTAAACACAAAATTCATCAAGAGATTGACTTTGATACATTAGAATCACGGAGAAAAAACTTTTGACTCTCATGTTCTTTAAATCAATTCATAACTTGTCTGCACCATATTTACATGAAATGTTTGTATTTTCAACACCACAACATTGCCTTCGCTCAACTGGAAACCTAGCCCTCACAAAACCAAAATCTGAATTATACCGAAGAATGTTTAGTTACCAAGGAGCATGCTCCATTAACAAAATTCCACATCATATATCTTCCTCATCTAATGTTGCATTCCGCAAAATGTCTTAAATGAATGAATTCCAAGTTTTATTGAAAGTCGATGGCACAGGCTTATTAGTCTATCTAGTTGTTTATGTTTAGACCTCCTATGTTGTTGTTTTCAATAACTCAACCACTTTTATCATGTCTGATATAAGTAAACTTTAAATAATATGCGTTTCCCCAAATTATTGGGACATATATATTCACAACCTCGTTGTTGTTGTGTGTTTTCCTTTGTTTATGCTTACGTACTACATGGATTTGTTCTTTGTACTTTAAATTTAGTTGTAATATAATGTCTCTTTGTGTAATTATTAATTTGTGTACAATGACTTTCGACATCATATTTTTTTGTATATATTTGTATCATATTCTGGACCCCTCGGTGGAACAGCGACACCATGTTGGTGTATGCTGAGTAGGGCCATCCAGCCGTTTTGTTT
>JAVYIG010017086.1:0-27920 GCA_035222895.1 Strongylocentrotus droebachiensis
CAAAATTCGCGTACTGGCCGTACAACCGCCCACTCGCACCGGCGTTATTTTTGTAAACAACACACCCCAAATCCAACACAGACAGACGAGCGAAGCTACTTATTTGCATCTGGCCCATTCTAGGATTAATGCAGGCCTATAAACTTGTTTTTATGTATGTGTTTTGACAGTATTTGATAGGTAATGTATGGCAATAAAATTCATTAAAATGTAAGAAATTCTTTTATGGTAAGATTGGGTTATCAAGTTATCATAGATTTTTTGTAATTAACAACAAACGCTAACAGTATACACCACAACGCTGTTAACAGTAACACAGACAAACAACAACATGAGCGAAGGTTTTTTTCAATACAGCTTCTTATTTGCATCTGGGATTAATACATTTAATTTATGCATACAATTTGTGTGTTTATGTATGTGTTTTGACAGTATTTGATAGCATATTGTCTTCTGTTTGGCGATTTTCGAAAGCACGTTTCGACATACTCCTCAATAAGAATTGTTAATCATATAACGCATAGCCAGATTTAACCCTATCTAAAATATTCATTCAAAGATATTACAATCATGCAAAGATAAAGGAATAAACAAGAGGATGAGATTAAGTATTGTCACAGACGAAAAATGATAGGGGAAATGTTTGCTTCTCTCTCGCTCGCTCACTCTCTCAACGCCATTTCCATCTTTATCTCTCGTACTGCTTTTTGTTCCGCTTTTTGTTTTTATACCGAAATTATTTCTTCCGATTTTGAGAAAAAATATTATACAATAATTTTTAAATGAAGAAGAAAAGAAACCCGGAACGAACGGCTGATATCGAAATGAGAAGAATATTACTGTACAATAATAAATTATTATAAAGTAAAAGTTAGGATATAAAAGCATCTCTTTTGCATACAATTAATATGAAAAAAATATTTGTTGACAGTACTAATATACGTCGGACGAAGGTCGGACATTATAATTTAGCGAAAAGATATAAACAAACAAAAAGAAAGAAACCAAAGAAACATTCGTAAAGGGGGGGGGGGGGGTGATCGGAGAGAGAACTAGCATAATAATAAATACAGACTATACGTCCAACTTTCTAACCCCCCCCCCCCCCCCCCCCCCCCCGCTCGATCTCTCTTTCTTTCTCACTCTGTCTCTCTCTCTGTCTATCTGCCAATGTTGTTCACAGAAAAAATGTCACAGAAAACATGATTATGAAAAATGATTGTTTCTCTCTCTTTTTCTCTCTCTTTATGTCCCCCTCTCTCTCTCTCTCTCTTTGTCCATCTATCTCTCGCTCGCTTTCTCTGTCTGTCTCTCTCTCTGTCTATCTGCCAATGTTGTTTCACCATTTGCTTGTATGCCGGCGACATTCCTTCTTTGAGCTTAATTATTATAACATTATCCCTGATGATGTACAAATATATACCGTATATTAATAGGGAACGAAATAGAAAACGAGCGGCTGATAATGTCGAAAAGGGAAGAATGTATACTGTACAATAATAATATACAAAGTCAAAGTTTGAATGTAAATCTCTGTTGCATCAAATTGATATTAAAAAAATGTTTATTTATATATATTGACGGTACTACTATACGTCGGACATTGTACTTTAGCGAAACGATATAATCAAACAAAAAAGAGACGGACTAAAGAACAAAATCAGAGCTTGGGGGGGGGGGGGGGGATCGGAGTGACAAAGACAAAAATCATAATAAACACAGTACAGACTACGTCCAACTTTCTATCTCTCACCCCCCCTCTCTTTCTCTCTCTCTCTCTCTCTCTGTCGCCCTATTTCTCTCACTCCCTCTATCTGTCAATGTCGTTTTCCATGTTCATCTTTCATAATGTCAGGCGCGGATCTACGGGGGGGGTTTAGGGGGTTTAAACCCCCCCCCTTGGGCGGCCCAAAAAAAAAAAAAAAAAAAAAAAAAGGGAAAAAAAAAGAGAAAAAAGAAGAAAAAAAGAAAGAAAAAAGAACGCACGCTGGAGAGAAACCCTTTCAAGTGCAAATATTGTGAGAAGATATTCAACTCATCTGGTAACTTAACCAAACACATGATAACTCTGGATATAACTGTGTATTTAACTGTTACTTGATTTAAAAAGACGTTATCCTGCACTGCTTTTTATGGTCTCCATTGTGTTAATAGATGCCAGGAAAACATCACTTACGGGGTTCAAATAAACACCCCCCAAAAAATCGGCTCGCCGCTTCGCGGCTCGTGGACGATGCTCCGCATCGTCATTATGTTATTTAACTGTTACTTGATTTAAAAAGACGTTATCATGCACTGCTTTTTATGGTCTCCATTGTGTTAATAGATGCCAGGAAAACATCACTTACGGGGTTCAAATAAACACCCCAAAAAAAATCGGCTCGCCGCTTCGCGGCTCGTGGACGATGCTCCGCATCGTCATTATTTTGGTCAAACCCCCCCCCTTAGCAAAAAGCTAGATCCGCCCCTGAATGTTTTCTATTCCTCCATTTGCTTGTACGCCGGCAGCATCCCTTCCTTGAGATTAATTATTATAACATATCCCTGATGATGTGCATGCACAATATACCTTATATTTATTTTAGGAAACGTTATAGAAAACGAGTGGCTGATAATGTCGAAATGAGAAGAATATTACTGTATACATTTCGAGTATATTATAATTGGACAAAATATGTATGATACTTATAATGTTTTTAAAACTGTCGTATGACATTTAACTGAATAATGACTGCCACCAGTTAAAAGCTGAGAAGTTATTCTTTACTCTCATTAATTATGTCACATGCCGAAGCAAGTTATGTGGGTCTTACTGTTTCAAATTGAATTTAGAGCTGAAACCGGCAAGTACGGGGTTTATCCGGGCATTTCGAGTATAATTATAATTGGACAAAATGCATTTTGTAATTTGAAGGTAATTAAAACTGTGTTATGACATTTTAACTGAATAATTACTGCCACCAATTTCATAGAGGGAAGAAAGTGAGCAATGCCATAAGAGAGTATCCACAAGCTATATAGGGATAATAAGGATTGTATAGATTGGCTTTCTTAGCTTTTCTCGAGTATATTTTGTACACGCAAGCAAATTAGAGCATTTAAGATCCCTTTTTAATCTTTATTTGCGTTTCTACTACAAGACCCATACTAGAACGTGTCGTCATGAGATAGTTCAAGTCTAAAAATAGAAATAGAAGAGAATGTCTCTACATTGAATTAAAAGTGAGCTATAATTGAATATAAGTTTATTATGAAGCATATAAATCGAAATAAAAGCTTTCGGCGGTATACTTAAATGAACGAAACGTTATCTAATTTTACTCTCAATTCATTCTATAAGTGCGTGATTTTGTTTAAGGAATAAGGGACGACCATGCGTGAACAACATGAACACCTGCTCATCTTTTTAAGTATTCGAAAGCACTATAATTAGGTTCCATCCTTAACCTGTCTAATAATGTTTGTTTGTTTTTTGTATAGATGTCACTTTCATTTTAATCTGTGCACATAATGGAGCATTTATTCTTTCAAACGCAATGTAATGTCGTGGCGCTTTTGTCCTTCATAATAGCGCGCGGAGGATAAAAGCGCCGAAACAATAATATCGAAACATTGAGAGGCTTTACCGCTTTCAATGAGATCAACTCTCATTATATGACAAAAGCGTCACTGCAGGGGCGTTGCTAAAGGGGGGGGGGGGGGGGGGGGGCGGGGAGGGGGCGGGGTGCGACACCCCAACCTGTCAGGATATTGTCGGTAAACTTGCCCTGCTGTCGGGAAAAATGAGAAAAGGGGGAGGGGAAAAATGAGAGGGAAAGGGAGGAAAAGAACGAAATAGAGAACGAGCGGCTGATAATGTCGAAATGAGAAGAATATTACTGTACAATACTTATAAAAAGTAAAACTTTTGAATGTAAATCTCTGTTGCATCAAAATAAAATGAAACGTTTATTACATTATACTTAAGCACAAAATAGTTATCTAGAAGAAGGTGGACAACATAAAAAGAGAAAGAATGAAACTTTCTCTTTTATTTACAAACATTTATAAATAGCATAAAGAATATTACTGTAATATTATAAACAGTAAAACTTTTGAATGTAAATCTCTGTTGCATCAAACTGATATCTAAACAAAAAATGTTTATTATGCTTCATTGACGGTATACGTCGGACATTATTATAAACAAACAAAAAAAGAGAAAAACAAAATCTGAGCTGGGGGGGGGGGAGTCGGTGAGAAAAATATCATAATAATAAATACAGTACAGACTGCGTCCAATTTTCTATCTACCCGCCACCCTCCTCCCCTTCTCTCTCCCTCTCTCTGTCTATGTCCATCTTCATCTTTCATAATGTTGTCTATTCCGCCATTTGCTTGTATGCCGGGCATCATCCCTTCCTTGAGATTAATTATCATAACATATTCCTGATGTTATACGTCGGACATTATACTTTAGCGAAAAGATATGATCAAACCTACAGAGACTAGCTAACTAAAGAACAAATTCAGAGCCACTGGGGGAGGGGAGGGGGGGGGGGTGATCGGAGAGACAAATATAATAAATACAGTATACAGGCTACGTCCAAATTTCTACCCCCCCCCCCTCTCACATAATTATACCTTATATTTAGTTTAGGGAACGAAATAGAAAACAAGCGGCTGATAATGTCGAAATGAGAAGAATATTACTGTATACAATACTTATATTATAACAAATAAACTTTTGAATGTAAATCTCTGTTGCATCAAAATAAAATGAAACGTTTATTAAATTATACTTAAGCACAAAAGAGTTATCTTGAAGAAGGTGGACAACAATATAACAGAAAGAATGAAACTTTCTCTTATATTTACAAACATATAAATAGCATAATAGCCTGATTCTGACCGCTGCACTAGCGCACTGCCTAGGGGGCGACTGTGTTTAGGAGGCGACTGTGTATAGGAGGCGACTGTGTATAGGAGGCGACTGTGTATAGGAGGCGACTCGACCACACAATTTGGGGGCGACTACGTTAGGAGGCGACTGCGTATAGGAGGCGACTGTGTATAGGAGGCGACCGGCTTGGGGGCGACCTGACCAGACACCATAAATTTGCGGTTATCCTATACTTTAATATGCATGTAGAGCTGAGTGACTGAAGTTAGGAACCGAAAATAAAAAACACCCTAAAGTATAGGATAACCGCAAATTTATTTGGGCCTAGACTATGTGAAGATTGTTTGTATTGTTATAAATTATGTGAAATTTTCTTTATGAGAGAAGAGAATAAAAACCTATGGAAAAAAAATCTCTAGTTCTTCTCGTAGATGGCGCAAATCATACTTACTATTGACGATCGACGAGTCCGATTTGTCTAAAATTAATGCTGCAAAAACTACAACTTTTAACTCAATAAAAAGCAGAGTAAGTTATTTATTTTACATTATTTTCAAAGCTTATATATTTTATTATGTGTAGAATGATTTGGGGTGGAAATGAGTTGATTATTTAAAGACATTCGGGGATTGTATTTAATCTTTAATCTACCGGTGTGTGAAAACAATACACCAATTGTAGTATATGGTACCAGTACTAGTCTGAGGCCTGCTGCACTTCATCAATGCGTCATGACATTTGACACAGATCAGATTTAGATTGTATATGATTTATGATATTTGATATTTATATCACATGCCCTTAATTGGCACCCATACCCCTGCGTGAAAAGAGATGTAAAAAAAAAGTAAAATGCGTTGGTAATATTAAATCACCCATTCCCTGACGAACTTTGCTTTGACCTTGCAAACTAGCTTCGGACTCGGAGCTGAGTTCGCCAGTCACACTGCACTGCACAACGGTTACTTCACATGCCCTGTGTACAACTACAAAGTTTAACAGCTCTGCATTGATGCCACTACTAGCAGCTACACTGCATGCATCCATAATTTATAGGCCTAGATCTAGAGGAGTCTATGCATAATTCATCTACATTCAATTTCATAAGTAGGCACATTCATGGGACACTAGAGGGCGCTTCGCGCTCGTACGAAAATCTGAATGGCCTTGCTGCGGTGGGTCGGCAATAATCAGCCCAAAACTTGGATATGGGAGAGTGGAAGGATATATCTTTTTTATAATGTTATCTGGTCTTACCCTTAACCATCCTATGTTTAATCTATGTAGAAATAACATGCGAGTACGATAAGAGAAACATCGGGCCCATTACTGATGCAACTTTTGAAATATTAGCCTAGAAATGACCACCAAACGGAAAAAAATGACATTTTTTCCCGACAAATCTTCATAAAATCTGAGTTATAAACAAGTCACATCTAGGTACACTAATACAAATACGATTTTCTGAAAATTAAGGTATGATTTATTAAGTTTCTTTCAAGTATATTTCTGCGCATTGCAGCGCCAATATTCTACACTGCTTCAAAATCACCCTTGACATTTTTTTTTGCAACGAATTTGTTACGAGGTCCGCGAGTGTTCCCCGTTCCTTGCGTGTTGAAAGTTTGGTAATACATAGTTTCCATTGACTCGCGCACGAAAAAATGGTCGAAAACAAAATGTCAAATGAAGAAATAAACAAGCTTTTGTATAGTTATAAGAGTTCTACTGAGGTTTCTTTGTCGATTTAATTTATTATATAGTCTCAATTAGAATTCAGAATTATCTCACTGAAAAGTTAAGAAACCGACGATGTTCTCGATCGTAGTTATTTTCATTTTGCCAGCAGCCGATCTAGCGTTGTTTGGGCAAAAAGCTAGGCCGCTGCCTACCCACCGCGAACCTTTCCGAGTCCCGCTAAAATGGCGCTCTGCGGAGCTCCGCGGCTGCGTTGGTATCGCTGCAAACTCTCAGCCGGCTAGCTCCCCACGACGGACCATTCGCGGTATGGCGAGAGTGTGTGTGCGAGGTATGATTTTGGATTCGAGAACGCACGTAATGCAACCGTGCGCGTCATTTTCAGCTGTCGAATGTATACGACCAATTTTACATGTACGATTTTTAGTACAGATACTTGGTCAGTTTTCTTCTTATATCTTTGGTTTTACAACATTTAAAAATATAATTTCTTCAAATTTGCTCCTGACTCGGTTCAGACTAATTGTATGATGTGTTTTCAAGTCAGTTTTTTGAATATATTTTTTTGCATGAATTTGCCTATCATAAGCAATATACAACGGCTCATCGCATGTTCATATATCTCTTTTCGCACATACCTTACACACGCTCGCACTTAGAAAAACTAACATCAACCGATAGATGAACATGTCAAGAATCCATAAAAATATTTTCTTGGTATCCATGTATGAGGAATGAGGTAAATGATGCAATGATGTCATTTCTAAACTGCATTGTGAGATGGGCTTTCAGTGAATTGGGTAAAAAATAACTTGATATGAGTTTAACCAACAATTTTGATACTGGAGTGATTGTGATTTGCTTACCTTTCAAGCGTGTTTCTGATGATAGTGAGCTAAAATGTGATTAACATAACAAAACCATTGAACTCTCGCGAGAGTTTGCCATGTTGGTTCTGTCTGAAATGCAAACACATACGTGTACACAAAAAAGAATAACAGTTTTGTACTCATATCAAATATTCAGAGATATTCTTGCCTGAAACATTTTCATGTTCATTCCAATGAAAGCTTGATATTATTTGGTTACGCAAAGCAAATATTAATTGCATGAGATTGAAATTGATATTTCTTAATTATTTTGTGATCGGGTGCTTCAGTAGCTAGGAAATGTTCTGAAAGGGGCGGAGCCAGATACGCTTGAGGGTGACGCTGCAGCTTATATGCAAATGAGGCAATCCAAAATGTTATTCTATAGGTCTGCTATCTACTTGTTGTCTAACTGAATTGAGTTTTCCATGTAATATCTTCACAGCTAATAGACAAATAGAGAGGAAAAGTAAATAGTCCAAGATGACAACCGCTGCGAGACCGACGTTCAACCCCGCCAAAGGAGGGAGTGGCAAAGGAGAAGGGGATTTGAGTGCCTTATCTAAACAGTATTCCAGCCGTGATCTACCAGCACACACCAAGTTAAAATACAGGTAAGACAACGATTGTGTTGGTCTTTGACATAAGAAGAAGCTATCATTTGAATACATCAGTGAATAGCAGAATTACAGCAGTAGAAATATGTTTCATGAAATGAATGCTTCTGATGTAATGCACAGACAGAATGTCAAATGAAGAAGTGCTCTGATAAGGCGTTTGATCCAGAGAATATTACCAACTCCATCAGATGAAGTGAAGTATCATTGGTACACTTAAGAGATCAGTAGTTGATTTTTTTGTTAAAATCAATGCACAAAGATGGAATCTAGAGCTTATTGGATTGTCTTATAAATGTCTCTTTTTATTGACTTTCTTTCTCCCAGGCAACCTGGTCAGGACACCGGTGATGAGATCCGTGGCCGTGACTTCCGCAAGGATCTAGAGGATAGAGAACGTGCAGCGAGGGAGAAGAGGAGTGACAGGGGAAGGGGTGAGTGAATCTGCTTGATGTTCATAGAATATAGTACAATGTTGGCATTTGTAGAGGGTTAATATCAAATTGTGTAATGACTCAAATTCACAAAAAACAACAACAGTAATTTGACTTATGAAGCACTTTCTTGTGAAGATATGAATATCGAAATTTTATTTTAACCCTGACGTAATTTGAGTTTCCTTGAAGGCGCTCGGGTATTCAAAGGATTTTTTCTTCCCAGGTACCATTTACTTCACATTTGTTAATAATATCTTGCCGAAGAACAGTGTTTGCAGGGACTAAAAATTCAACAGGGGGAGATGAAGGATTGCTAGAAGTATCCATGTTAAGAATAGGTGATGAACATTCTCTGCCTGTAAAGTAGTGAAAAAATACTAACTACCGGTAGTTGAGAGCAATTTTGCTTGCAAAAGCTACTAACGAGCACTTGAATCCCAAAGAAGAAGCCTTTGTAAAAATGCAAGGGGGTTCTTGCAAAGCTTTAATGTTCAAGTAATATTTATGGGACTGGGAGGTTCTGATTCCCAAGTAAGTCGACAAGTGAGGCATTAGATTTCAAGTTATTGGTCCTCCGACTACATGCCTAGAAACACAACACAGCCAGTAAAAAAAATTCATGGGGGCTCAGGGCGAAAAGCCCCCAAAATTAGAAAAGAGCCCCCGTAAATTTGCATAGAGTTTAACGCAAAACAAATTTTAGAGTGTTATTTCTATGCAGGCAAGCTTGAAAAGTAGCCCCTGAAAAATATTTTTTCCATGAACACAGCCATGCCTTTTCAAAGTTCATGCAAGAGGTGAATGAAAGCACTATCTGTTTGTTTTCTTTCAGAGTCGTCTAGTAGCAGTAGTACTAAGAGACCAAGGCTAGAACAGATACCAGCTGCTAATCTAGATGCTGATGACCCCCTTGATAATGAGGATGAAGATGATGTGAGTATGGGCTCAAATGCTTTTTCTTTTATTCTCTTCTCTGGTAGAACTCCATTTTCAGAATAATTTTCCATCCTTAATATTCTTCACTTTCCCCTCTTATCTCTCTTCTTCTTCTTATTTTGGTCCTCCTTCACCTTCACCTTCTTTCCTTTTCTTCATTTTCATCTTTATCACGTTAGTCTCCTCCATCTCTTGTTCTTTGTTGTTATTCATTTCCATCTATATTCTCCTATCCCTTCTTTTTTCTCATTTTCTTTCTATTCTTATGTCTTCTCAAAAATTTCCTCTCTATCCGACCAAAAATAAAACCATGTTGACATTATTCAAATTTTCTTCTGTCAACAAATCACATGATGACTGATTCTTGTTAAAAATGTCTCTGGAGAAATCCTTTAATTTACTAATTTTCTTTCTGTTCTTATTTCTTCTCAAAAATGTCCTCCTCTCTATCTGTCCACAAATAGAACCATACTGACAAAAATGTTCATGCATGGGTATATATGGGTATATAGTCATTCCTGAAGTAGGCAACTTGGGGAACACTGAGCCAATGTATTACACTCCTGTACGGACGTACGCATAAAGGGACTCTAGTACGCAGGGGAGCGTAATACCCATTGGCTCAGTGTGCTGTCCTCTATGTACCCATTCATGAGCAACTTTAACATTTACTGTATTGTCTTACATATAATATGATGTTTTGTTGTGTTTTTATTGTTCTGTGTAGGATGCATCAGATGACAGTGATGATGAGACAGCTGAACTTCTTGCTGAACTCAACAAAATCAAGAAAGAAAGAGCTCAGGAAAGATCTACGAAGGTTAGAAATAACCTGTTGTTCAGTTAAACGTTGTTTTAAAGCCCCACTGCATTCCTTATAGCTACTTGCGCCCTGTTTACAGCAAAAAATGTCTAATCGGTGACCGTTGGTCCCCCATGATGCCCTTTTTCTTATGTTAATTGAGAGATAATTTGATGAGATAACCACCTGCCAGTGACCTTGCAGGGAGGTCTAATCCCTCCTTGTCAAACTAGTGCAGAGGGACTTTAAGGCCACTACCCAAATTGCGATCAGCTATAAATGGATTTTAAAAATAATGATAATAATGATCATAATACATGTGTAACACTTGTTATATCTAGAGTGCTTAGTGCAAGTTATCTATGCAAGTGCTTTACAAGATAATTTGTCAAAAATGTACAAAGAGTGTATGGTGATAAAAGTGATGACATTAATATTCACAATTAAAGACATTTATGATTTGATATTCTTAGAATGCATTTACAAAGCATGTCAGAAAGTGAGATAAGACAGAAGCATTATGACTGGAGAATGAGTAATTATAATAGAAAACAAAGCAATGAAACCCTACTTTCAATGGAAAGCTTATCAGTTCTATTTCTTATGATCTCTCTCTCCATCTTAATCTTTCTTTTTATTTCAGGAGCAAGAGAAGAAAGTAGAAGAGGAGAGGATAAGAACAGAAAACATTCTGAGTGGTAATCCTCTCATGTCGGCATCGCAAAAAGCTGACTTCAAGGTCAAAAGAAGGTCAGAAAACTTGATGTGTTTCTTTATCTTACGCAATGATATGGCTTGTTCAGAGCTAGAAGGGCATTAACTCTGTGTCAGAGGATAGGAGTTAATGTTCCTCTGGCTCCAAACAGATGAATATATGTGAAATATTTGATGGTTATGTGTGAGATAGTAAAACTATTTTCTGAGGTGACAAATGCAACCGCTCTATACAAAAAGGCTCAGCCAAGTTCTTCTTCCATTTTGAGTACATACCTCTTTACAGAGTATTATCGTACTATACTGGGGTGTGTGCAGGTGGACCACTACACCGAGGTTTCCCCTACTCTTATACGAATAGTGCAGTGGGTTCTTAATGTCCTATCCAAAGTTGAACGGAATGCTGCTTTCTTCTACTGCACTAAGTAGGTCTTTTTCCATTTCATGAAAAACTTCCAAACATGAAACATTTTGTCAGGATCAATACCAATAATCATCTTCACCATAAAAAAGGATTTTAGGTGGAAAAGTTTTGGACTTGATGCCGTTGCACATTGATCAAGAGAGTACCCGGTTGTTACCCTAATAATTGATTCACTCAAGATTTTCATTACAAATATGCATGTGGGTGGTGCCAAAAAACACCTGGTCTTTGTGTACACAGTGACTCAGTGAGGATGAAAATCAGTGTCAAATGTTTAAAGGCCCACTGTACTACTAGTAGCTACTTGCTCTCTCTATATAGAAAACAATGCCTAATCAGTGACCATTGGTCCCCCATGATCCTCTTTTTATTATGTTAATTGAGAGCTGAGTTGATGAGGCCACCTGTCAGTGACCTCTCCGTGTGGTCTAATCCCTCGTAGCCAAAGTAGTACAGATGGCCTTTAATATCCTCAGTTGGTTTCACATGCAATTGAAGGGAGAAATCATGTTTGAGCAATCAATATTCTGTGCTTAAACATGCATTATCCATTTTGGTTAGACAAAAATTGACAGGGGGAGAAATGTGTGTGAATGGTAATAGCTGTCGTAGGTCAGGTGGTACGCAAGTAGTCTGGATTCTTTCTATGTGTTATTTAACATAAAATGAAATGTTAGTGTCGTCGGAGGAGGCAAAAATGATGTCCATTTTTTTCATTTCTGTATGAATGAAGACTTTTAAATAATGTGATATTTGTTATATTTTGTTTCTGTTTAGGTGGGATGATGATGTGGTCTTCAAGAATTGTGCCAGGGGGGAGGACGATAAGAAGGAGAAGAAGTTCATCAATGATACTCTACGATCAGAATTCCACAAAAGATTCCTGGAGAAATACATCCATTAACCAAGAAACACAAGGTTGAACTTAAATGCAATGAACTGGAAAGTGCATTGAGCTTATTCCCATGAGACACCTTTTGTATGGTGCCCAACCACCGTACTCTAAGAGAGAACTGTGTCTTCTGCTGGAGAACAAAGGAGGTATACCACGTGAGATTTGGTCACCATTCTCCACATGGCTGATGTCCTGGGTCTATAATGTAAACATTGCATTCTGCTGCACCGTTGTGGTCTTGGTTGCTGTGTTGGATACAGATCAGTTGCAAACTTGCGAACCACTTGAGGAATAGACTCATCCCGTCTACTGAAGAAGCACAGGTTGGTGGATGTGGAGTGCAAAGAACTCGGGTTGAAGGCTGCTCATATGCCACAATAAATCGCTTGTTTTTTATTTTATTTTATTTGTTATCTTTTTTTTTTAAACGAATTGAAAGGCAAGTGGGGACATGAAAATGTAGGTGCATGCAACAATGTTTCTATAAGTACCCACTTATCTGTGTGCACTGCTGAGTGATCCATTTTGGGGCTCAATACATTGAGCCTTAATACATCCCCAGTCAAGGTAATTCAACCAACAAAACCTTGATCTCTTAGATACATTAACTTCCAAGTCCTTACTTTCTTTTGTTGGTACAGTGTACTGTCTTATGATCTCAGATGAATAATAATAATAATAAGATATGGGATTTACAAGGCACTAAATCCTCTTGAAATCAAATGCTAAAGGTGCACTTGTGAAACAAAAAAAAAATTGAAATATGCAGAGATCATTAACATTGTTAAACGATGCCTTTATATTTGATAAATACAATGGACAATAATTTTAAGCAATCCCCTCTCCCATTTTGTTTGCCTCTAACTGTCTCAATGTACATAACTTTAAAAAATGCATTAAATATTTTGTATTATGTGCATCATGTAAATAGTACACTTTGTATTGTAGTTATTTGTAAGTTACTATTGTAAAAGCCCACTTCTGTCTTATTTTATTAGTATTATCTAACAGACTTGTGTTTCAAAGTAATTTTCACAAGTAGTATTAAAATGGTGTAAATGAATCGTTTGTGGTAAGGAAAATAAATAGAGAAAAAAAAACTGAGCGTTATGTTTTTATGTGTATTTTTAAGCATGCTTTAGAGTTTGTCCATAGCTTTTACAGCAAAGGGTCCTTTAAAAAAAATTAAATTAAAAAAAATAGTTTTCATGATGTATAGATATGTTTACGTTTAGGGCTGCTATGGGGTATTATTCCAGTTTTATAATTTGGGTATAATAATTGTTCTGGGTTAATGTGTAGTGTAGGATATTGTACCACAGAGCAATAAGCGAGTTCGTAAATGGCTCTGGAACGCATGACCCCAAAATATCCACATATCTTTTACACGATGGATACGTCCCACATGTGCATTTTAGAATAATCACTGCCAAAGTCCTAGATGTGCTTCATGAATACCTTTTGTTTGACCTCTTGAAATGAATACTTCCACCTGCGTATCATAGAATGTACCGTTGGTGCATAAATGAATAATAATACATAACTTTCATGAGCACGTATCCAGTATTTTGTCTCTGAGTATTTCACAATTTGTTCTGCAATGACCTTTAACTGCTCATGCTCAGACTGCAACCGTGAACTGGCTTCTTACCACTGACCCGAGTGTTGATGGTAATTTCTTTCCTTCTCTCTCATTCCATTCCTCTTGTAACTTCCTCTCTCTCTCTGTCATTCACTTGCATTTGCTCTCTCTCTTTCCTCTTCCCCCCCCTCTCTCTCTCCCTCTCTCTCTCTCTCTCCCTTTCATTCATCCTTTCTCCTTCCATCCCTCTCCCTATCTCTCCATTTTCACCAGTATCAAAAGAATACACATAAAAGACTTCACTTAATAACTTAATAACGTTAAAGCTTTATAAGTATACAATAACCTTTTTTCATACACTCTAATCTAAAAAAAATATATAATTACCGGTACATAACACAGTCAAACCTGTCTAAGTGGCCACCTCTATACTTAAAAACCCATTATTGGCTTCCTTGAAGAAGGAAATGTGTTGTATAACCTGTCTAGAAAGGTCATCTGTGTACAGTGGCCACCTTTGGTGTTTTCCTCCATAGACAGGTTTGACTGTAATTGATTTTATATGATAAAGCATGATATACAGATAAACCTGTATCTGAGTAACATTTGAGAGAAAATTTACATCACTGTTTTTCAAAGCTAATAATTACAAAGCTGACATAATTATGTGAACCAAATGTTCAACTTGTCAAATACAGTAATACTACTTCCATATATTTAACATTAAGATGCAAATCATTTTAAGACAGACTTGATTTGCAGGAAGCTACAAAGTGAATTCAAAGTCTTGATCAGACACGAGGACATTAACGAGGCAATTAACCGCCTTAAAAAAAGAAAATCTTTTTACAAGTACATAAATGGCAAGAGGAATCTAATGGGGGAGGGGGGAGGGATGGAATGAAAATGGCAACTAAGGTCCCCTGTGACATGTATTCCCTGGTCAGTGTGTTACAATACACCAATTTGTATGTTGCCTACTTTTTTGGCGGGGGGCTCTTTAAAAAACCTTGTGTCTGAAAGGGCATTGATAGATTAAAAAAAATAAAAACAAGCTCACGGACATGAGTGCCATGCCGGGGATCGACCTTCGACCTCTGCATTCTCATGAGTGATTAGACCTGCTCAATACGACACCTCTACAATTCTACAAACAAAGCAGTTTGTACAAGAACTACTAAAAATGTAAATTTATGTCATTTTATGTGTTATATTACCATTAAGTCTTATTTTCATGGATTTATTGTTGTACTTTGCTCTTTCCATACATAACATCAGCAGACTTGCATTATGTACATTTATGTTATTTCATGTGTCAAGTCTTATTTTCATGGTATTATTGTTGTACTCTGCCCTTTTCATATAACATCAGCAGACTCACATTCACATAGCTTTACTTTTTCAATACACTGTCTAAGAATCATTGGAAATAGATCATACAAGTACTAACTCATGTTACAATGCATCAGCAGGTGACGATAAAATCAGATGCTACATTTCAACAAAATCTCTGGAACCCTTTCAGGGACCCGTTTCACAAAGCCTTTTTTCAATGAAAAATGACAAAAATCAGTGAAAAATCTATTGATAACCAATCAGAAGCAAGGATTTTAGTAGCTTATAACAAAAACTGTCATTTGTTGCTGATGACAAGTTTTGTGAAACGCCACCCCAGGACAATCATTCCACATTTTGTGGTTTGACTTAATAACTTATGATTCAGAGCCTTACAAAATATAACAGACATCTGCATTCAATGCATCATCTTTCATGCTTGATCATATTGCATTTGATGCCAGGAATTAAAAAAAAAGGAAAATAAGCTTTAAAATCCTTAAATTGTTAACCCATAGAGTGGTGAAGTGTGACGTCATCAAAAATCTAATTTTAGAATTCCTCAATTTTTTCTTCATTTTCCGAAAGAGCATCAAAAATAATGTCCAAATGTTGAAAACCAATTGAATATGTTAAGTATTGGCTGAGATATGACCATCTGAATGAATATGGGAACTCAGTGTTATATGCTCTGGCTCCTAATGGGAGTATGTTTATTCAGATGGTCATATCTCAGCCAATACTTAACATATTCAATTGGTTTTCTACATTTAGACATTATTTTTGATGCTCTTTCGGAAAATGAAGAAAAAATTGAGAAATTCTAAAATTAGATTTTTATGACGTCACAGCTTCGGTACTCTATTGTGAGGTTCTGAATCATTATTTTTATGATTAAATTTTCCCTTTTTTAAAACTTTTGGACAAAGTCTGTACACATACATGTAGATATTACATTTTACTGGAACAATGAAGCAATATATTAAAGAAGAAGAAAAAAAACACATTATTGTTGCCAATTTGAAGAACAACATGTAATTAATTTAGCTTTAAAATCTTTAAATTGGCAACCAATTGTGAGGTTCTGAATCATTATTTTTACGATCAAATTTTCCCTTTTTTAAAAGTTTTGGACAAAGTCTGTACACATACACGTAGATATTACATTTTACTGGAACAATGTAGCAAATTATAAGAAAAGAAAAAAATTACATACATGTAGATTTTACATTTTACTGGAACAATGTAGCAATATAAGAAAAGAAAAAAATTACATACATGTAGATTTTACATTTTACTGGAACAATGTAGCAATATAAAAAAAAAAAACATTACTGTTGCCAATTTGAAGAACAACATGTAATCAATTTAGGCCTTAAAACAAATCCTGTCCTAAAAGGATTAAATTCTGAAAAATGTATAATAATTCCCATTCACCAGTCATACATGCAAAATTGTTAAAATTACATGAAAACACACACAATACATAATAAAGGTGAAATGATTTCTTCAAGAGTAATTTATCAATCACACATCAATCTTCTGAAAAAGGCACAATTTAAAAAGTTTTTGAATTTTAATAAAGATATATAGATTGGGAGAAATGAAATGTCGATCTTTTACACAGAAAAGTAATATATTGAAATTAATTAAGAATACAGAAGATATATACACTAATTCATCATTATAATTATTATTATTATCTAAATGTAAAAGGATACAATAATTTCTCAATATTGTTTCAAATACGATTTTCTTGACTCTGGCATGACAAAATAAATTGTAAATATATTTAACCAACTTTCGATGATTCGGTTAATCCAATGCAAGTCATAATGTATTAAAATGCATTTACACAAACACGCCACAACAATATATACATTCATTCGTAATCTGGAGTAAAGTACTAAAAGATATCAGGATGTTTAGCTGCAATTCTTTTTGGTAAAGGACAAATTTCGTGCTTATTCTCACTTTGGGTCACAAATTTCCAATGACTCTCATTCATATATCCTGACATAAAATGATGAGCTTGAATGCAGAGAGAAATTTGAGTGATGCATTTCTGTGTTTGTTTTTACTTTATACTTGAACAAGAATGAAGAGTGATGAGAGGGCGGGGCAAGTCTTGCTGGGCATCAAACTCAGCTTGGGATGGGTTTGTTATCCATGTTTCTTTCCTGATCACTGATGGCAAAGGCGACCTGTAAATTGGACACACCAGCATGTATGAGAGAGAAAGAGAGAGAGAGAGAGAGAAAGAGAGAGAGAGAGAGAGAGAGAGAGAGAGAACAAGGGAGGAGACTATGAACCAATAAACAAATATTTCAAAGATATAAGTCAACATTATTCGGAAGAAAATAAAAGAAGTTACAGTTAAATTACGTAGGTCCTCTGGCAGAAGAAGAGAAAAAACTTCCTCATCAACTGGCAAGGGGGCAGAGTCACAAATACAATAACAAACAGTAACACATATACTAACAAATACAAGAACAAGAGACAAAATCAAAAAAAAAATTAAAAAAAATAGAATAATAACAATAACATGTCAAAATTGAAACAACTATACATAACATGTCAATATCATACTGGAATTTACGTATCCCTAAACAATTAGCTCTTTAAAAAATACGATGATTCTATTGAATGTCAGCAAGGGTTTTCTAAAGACCTTTCACTGAACTACAGTCATCAATTTTGTACGGGTTCACACATACCGAATTTATTGTTTTCCATGCAAAGTCAATTATGAGCAATTAGGCCTTAGAGAGCTTTAAAACCTGTTAAAAGGGGCTCTGGTAAAAGCATGAACAAATTTAAAATGGCTTCTAATAAAGAATATTAAAAAAAATTCTGAGAACAAAATTTAAATTAACATTTTACACTGCCTTCTACACTGAATATCTTGATATATATATACTACATGTAAATCTGATAGTTATTCACCTGGGCCCTGTTTCATAAAACTTGTTATCAATAACAAATGCTTAATTTCTGTGACAAGTTTGCTCTCAGCCAATCAGATGCCTTGATTTCAGTAGCTTATAACAGTTATTGTAACTTGTTATTGATGATAAGTTTTATGAAACAGGGCCAAGATGATTTATTGTTACTTTACAATCAATAACAGACTTTGGGTATAACAACATATTAAAGGCATATCCATTACACAAATTAAAATCAAATCAAATCAAATGACAAAGAATCCACAAATTTGGGATTATCTACAATTAGTGCTGTAAGTCAGACGCTATGTTTGTGTTCGGTTCGGTTCGGCAGAGTTCGGCAATTTTTCACCCGAACTTGGTTCGGTTCGGGGTTCGGTAATATAATAGCAAGCAGTGTTATACTAGCCACGGCGGTCGGCACTGGGCGGGCCGGCCGCGCACGGAGGACTTCTGCACACTGCTCCGACCAGCACGAATTTCACATTAAAAAACTGCTCTAAACGTAATTATTTGTGAAGAAAAATACTACTTACATTCGTATTTCCGTCTTGGATCATGTTTTATTTTCAATTTTAAAAGATACATGTTTTCAATTTGTCAATAAATGATATTTTTTAAAGATTTTCCGTGACGGTTGTTGTCTAATGTTAGAGTCATGAAAGCTGCCATCTTGAATAGAGACTAGATCACGCTCGTCAGTAACTGTTTTTTATAAGTTTTTATTTTCAACAGGAAAAAAATAAAATTCCTATTTTTCCTAAAGAAATAAATACCACACTATAATATATATTTATTTCATTAATTATATTATAAAATTTGTTCGATATTGTTACAATTAATTTTTTTTTTTTTTTTGTTGTTGAATGGGTTTGAGCTGAACTTGTTTTGATCACGCACATGTATTCTTGTTCATGGTTTGCGATTGCGATGTAGCGTGGTCAGGATTTTGGATTTAAATGGCGCCAGTGAAGTCGCGCCCACCACTGGATAGGCATAAATCACAAAGGCGGAAAATGGGAAAAAAGTAAATATAAAATGAGCAATCATGACATAAAAATTAGGTACAAAATGACAAGTTTATTAGCTTGCAAAAATTTTTTTTTTTTTTTTTGCCGAACATCCGAACCAGGCCTTTGTCTTCGGTTCAGTTCGGAAGCGCCATGTTCGGCGAACTTCCGTTCGGTTCGGCGGTTCGGCTACAGCACTATCTACAATATACAACGTACAGGAGAACTAAACAGGATACAGTTTCAGTTTAATTTATTCCTCCTAAACAGACAAATGTATGACAATACATAAGTTGAATTATAAAAAGTGAGGAAGGCAGTGGCCAAAAAGGGAAATAACCTTGTAAGAGGCCAACCCTTTACAATTAACACATTAACAATTGAAACTCATCTAGTATTTAAAGGTGAATTGGGAAGAAAGTGATGAAAATATGCATGTTTGCTATTGTTGGAATGCTGATGACATAAGGAATACAATATATTGATTGACAGAAATTTGCATGTGTTGTTAAATTATTATTAGACTTAGAAAGATCAGTAGTGTAAGCAGAGGAACCCGGAAGCGGTGATATTCTCGTTCGTGACGTAGTGTATGTGACGTATCTTCGTGGACCGTTCCTAAACCCGGAAGTACAACGTATTATTTCAATGTAAATATGTACACAAACATGGGTCATTTGTTTAGTAGATTTTGCAATTTTTGTGATATTTAATGAAGTGTTTTATCGAATATACAATAAAGTAATAAACTTTCTTTCAATTATATAAGCATTGGTTACTTCCCGATGTTTGGTTTCCTTGAAATATTGACGTTTGGTACTGCAAAATTGATCGTCTTGCAGATCCTGACACACCGCTGCTTCGCCTATGTTTTGTTTTGATAATTAGCGTAACTTGAATCTCGTGGCACGGGGAAAACTCGCGATAGCTCAGCTCGGCCATTCGTAGTGCAGTGTTCACTGTGTTTCGGGGTATTGCAGCGTGACATTTTTGGGAGATAATAATTGTTTTTCTCGGGTTATAATTAGCTGAAACGTCTGTCAATCAACCAAATTAAGCAAGGAGACCGCGATCAGAATGTAGGTGAGCTAAAACAGTTGTATTCCTCGGCTTGTAATTACTTCGTGTCTAGTTGAAATGTCTGCTGATCGAGAAAAAAACTCAGCAAAGAGACGGCGCGGTAGTGCGGTACTTTCTCTTCGCCATGCATGTTGAATCAACGATACAACAGGGAAGAATCGTTGGGGTAGGAGGAAGAATCACCCCATTTTCCCCATCGAAGACCTCTTCAAATGACAATTTCAAGTGGCCATCCAGATGCTCAGAGAAGTCGAGCAACCTAGTAAGCCAAAATTGTAATTACTCCCATTGCATATTTTGAGATAATGTCGCCCAACCCGCTGTTTTAATGTTTCCCTATGCACCCGCTGAAGCTCCGACGCGTAGGCGTTGTCTCGGAGCTTCCTAGGGTAGCTGCAGCTGCAACTCCCGCATCACGATTCGATCAGCGTTTACATTCTTGTCGTCTTTACATTCGCCCAATTCACCATCATCTTCACTTTCTTTACCATCATCACTGCTACTAATTTCTTCTTCATCATACTCTATTCATTTCTAGTTCATCTGAGCTGTCTTCTGTCATTTTTACTGATGATTATCATCCCGATATAACATCTATACTTTCACTCTGATTATGTACCCTGCAGTGCTATCTGATTGCGAATAGAATGCGCGTGGTGACCGTGTTGTGAATAGTCCACGGAATGACGTCACACGCCCAAACCTCCTAATGGTATCGTAGACGAAATTCTCTCAGAAAAACTTGATTCTCGTAACTTCATTCCATTATATCTCCTTCCCCTTATGTTTATTGACAATGAACCTAAAAACAAAAATGAAGAACTGAAAATAACTTTTCTAACGATACCTAATTCAATATGAATGGAAATCACCTTTAAGTAATCAATGACACCCACAATTTGGGATTATTATGAATATTAGTAGTTACCATGACAACAAAACCACAAAACCACAAATAACTGTGACTCACCATAGTGAATGATGTGAAGCAAACCTTAGTAGTATCTGGTCTGATACACTTGGGTGGTGGCTGTAAAAAAACAGGAAATGATAAATAAATTTGAACATGAAATTAAGGTAAAGATGTATACAAAATCTACAAAAATGATAAACTAACATCTATAAGCATTCAATGATCATTATGTAATTCACTTGGGTACTTAAGATTCTTTAACATTTGAATATTTTTCAAGTTTTTGTTTAATTGAAGGTCTTATTCAATGGCCATTTTTGCATTTTTATAATTGTACAATCGAGTCCTTGGACTGCTACTTTCTATGCTGCTATACAACAAATTCAACTAAACTGAATGAAAAGAGCAACCATGACCAATAAGCTACAGACAGGGAATAAGCTAACACTAAAAAACATACTATCAGACTTACTCTGGTTCGGGATGTTGTATGTCATCACATGTCCATTGTTGCTTGGGATGATCGTCTGACCAGGGTAGGTATAGGCCATCTGCTGTACAGGGTAACAGGTCCCCAGACCACCTCTTTGGACGTAAGTGACCGATTGACCGGGGTAACATGTCCCCAGACCACCTCCTTGGACGTAAGTGACAGACTGACCAGGGTAACAGGTCCCCAGACCACCTCTTTGGACGACACTGACCGATTGACCATTGGGGTGGTAGGTTGTGGAGGTCACCCTGGACGTACCGGTATGCCCAGGGGTGATCACGGTCACTGGGGAGGGGTTGACAGAATACACCGGAGGAGGGACTGGGCCTGGTCCAGCTGCGTAGTATGGTGGGGGTACATTGCCGTTGAAGGCTGGGGGTTGTTGACCCTGTGGGGCATGTTGACCCTGTTGGGCATTGGGGGCAGCTCTCTGAAAGATGCAATAGGAATTTAAAATGGACAATCATCATGTATTTTCATCTCCTATGATCAAACTTTTGTTCTACACATGTATGTCTGAAGTTTAACAGTTACACCAAATTTGTTTTCTTCTTCATGGAATAGAACAGTTGCATGCAATGTGAAAGTATATTTAATGCAAGATATGCATGATCAACATGATCTACCAAAGACCATGTATGTATAAGACATAGAAATGTTAAGCACACTATTCTCATATCAATTTACTGCTGCAGAGGCGGGCTTTCTTTAGGTGGTATGTATGAAAGAGGTTCAAAGGTTCAAAATAAATGTTAGAGATACAGTCTATTTTAGTGTTATTTTTACACAGAATTGTTTCAGAAAAGAGGGATGGCGACTATGGGTTTACAGGATAAGATACAGTACTCTTACGTTTGCTCTGATGACATCATCAAAGACGAGTTTCCACATCTGCGCATCATCGTACGACTCGGCACAGAAGATGGTAGCGGAATGACTACTACGGATCTCAATCAGACCCATAACATCATGGCTGCTTGGAGGGGTCACTCCACTTACATCACGCGCGACCTGTATGCAGCAGGACGAAAAACAGGAACAGAACGTCAGGGATCAGGGGCCCGTTTCACAGTCCGTTTTACGGACAGACGTACCGACTGACGTACATACGGACGGACCGACAACCCGAAAACAAAATGATAGCAGGGTAAAAACAAAAAATCTATGGGAATGTCTCCAAGACAACTGACTTGATTTTATTTACAAGGAAAAAACATGCACTTGATCCCTAATTCTACCAGCACAACAAATTTCTTCATAATGAACCCCTCCTTATCCAAGCTTCCCTAGTGAACTCCCGACCAGGGACCAGTTTCACAAAGCCTTTTTTCAATGACAAATAACAAAAATCAGTGACAAATCTGCAGACACCCAATCAGAAACAAGGATTTAAGTAGCTTATAACAAAAACTGTCATTTGTCATTGATGACAAGCTTTGTGAAACGCCCCCCTGTCCTACGACACATCCAGGATGTATCCACCGGAGGCAATTTCACAGATGATAGAATAGGTAAATAATTTATAGATATGTGTAGAGCTAATTCATAGTGGTTTAAACTAGATACCAATGAACGTATTTAACAAAGAACAGAGATTTAGCGCTAGTAAGTCCGATGTTGGAGCAAAAATACAGTTTTGAGAGAGTTCCTGTATCAAGAGTGCAACATTTCTTACACTACTTGCATTAAAGGGATCGTTTAACAATGTTAAATCTGAGGTACAAGGCCCTACGTGTTATCAGTGTCTGTGATATGGTGTAATATTGAAGCCCTAAAAAAATCGCGCTTCAAAATGATCAAGAAGTGCCTCAAAAAAGTAAAAATCTTTGAGTGACCGGTTTTACCATACCGGTACTCGTTTTCCCCAATAGACTGTAGTGTTATGAAAACCGTCAGGCGAACGGTTTTCAAAATTTGTAATTCCAATCATAAATATCTTGATAATCAGACGGGCGATCGGCTTATAAAAGTCATGGGGTTCCTGACTGACCTAAAGGTTTATAATTATCATTGAAGCATGAGCTAAATCCATAATTTTGTTTCAGAATCTGAGACAAAGTTACAGGATCCCTTTAAATGAAAAGAACAGGTTTGAAAATAAGATAATCATGATAAAATTGTGTCAAATGCCATTTCAAAGACGCAACACTCTCCGCAAATTTAGTGAGGAGGAACACGTGAGCAGAAAGCTATTTGGCTCCAGTAAGTTCTAGAAAGTAGTTTGGCGAAGGGATAACTAAAAAAGTTACCCCTACAATGTTTTTTCCCGTTTAAAAAACAAAATGAGCTCCTGTATATAAATTTGTTTTCCTTCAAACTACATGTACCTACATTTTAGGAGATAGGTTGAAACTATGGTGGTCTCTTTTCTCTGCTTTAACTTGAACAGCATCCTCTAAAATATAATTTCATACATCAAATACATGCAGTATCATACACACTGCTCGACATTAGGGGCTCGGAACACAGGGGCAACGCAAAATCTAAGTCTGGATTGCATACAGATTCTAAAAACTTAAATCCCCACCCCTTTCCAAAAAGTGGGTGCGCGTAGCCCTGTTTGAAATAGAGTGGTGAAGTGTGACGTCATAAAAAAAATCTATTTTTAGAAATTCTCAATTTTTGTCTTCATTTTTCGAAAGAGCATCAAAAATAATGTCCAAATATCGAAAAAGTATTGGCTGAGATATGACCATCTGAATAAATAGATGTCCTACAGGAACTCAGCGTTATTTGCTCTGGCTCGTAATGGTTATGAACCAGAGCAAATAACCTACAGCTTCGGTACTCTATGGCAGAGCTGCTTAACCTTGTGCGACCAAAAAAAGGAATCATGATGGCAAAAAAAAGGAATTTCAAGCAACAAAAAGGAATTCATAAAAACGAAACTTACAACCACGCGCGACACACTTCCAATGCAGAAACGTTCATTCATCATGCTGTTTTTTCCATACAAAGCAGGACATTTTTTTGGTGGTTATTTTGGTATTATCGGCATTTCATTTTTTTTTGAGAATATTTTTCTCTTCAAGTATGTTTTAAAATTAGTTTTCTATTGAATTTGTGATCAAATCACCATTTTAGGGAAGTTGTTTGACATGCGGTATGTTAAAATAAATATTTAAAAAAATTATTTAAAAAAAAAAAAAATATATATATATATATATAGAGTAAAGGACCCGGTTTTCGGCTACTTAAGACAAAATCCTATTTTTTGGACTCTTTGCTTCCTATTTATTATCATTTCTTGTTCAAATCATGAAGTAAATATTATTATTATTTAAACAAAAAAAGAATCCCAGAAAAAAATCACGAATTGCCATGACAATATTCATTTCAATTTTCACTGTATTGGAGCCGGTTATCGGCATAGCGAACCAGTTTTCGGACGCATGTACAAAGTCAATAGGAAGCGCTCGCGCGCGCCGTGCGTTTCCGCGCTGATGTATAGCACAAGCGGGCGGAGCAGGTATCCCACGCCGGAGCTCCCGGGTGCTCGCCTGGCCGAAGACAGGCACAGCGGTGATCGGAAGTTGGAATCTGAATTAGACGGACATATCGTGTGTGCGTGGCGGGGTCCGGCTGCATTGATTTAATACATGCGATGAGATACTTTTGAGCTTGCGACCAACACAAAATCGGGCTCTAAATCTGAAAAATACTTGAAATAAAGCTCATTTTATGGTACCCATATTTCTTACATACACGCGTAAGAAACTCGATTTTTCAGATTTGGGTAGCGGGACCGCCGATTACATCGCTAAAATGTGATGTTTTAGGATATATTTTCCATTGCAAATGTGGTTCTTCAGTGACTCTGGCATGGTATGGTATGTGTGGGATATGTGATATGCTATTATGCGATGTATTTTAAAGGGATTTTACCATGCATCCAATGGATCGGCCGAAAACTGGAGCTGTCCGATTACCGGCTCCTTTACTCTATATATATTTTTAAAAAATTATTAAAAAAAAAAAAAAAAAAAATATATATATTAAAAAACATATTTTATGAAGAAAAAACATAATACTGTAACTCGGAGGAAAAAACAGAGTATTTCCAGCAAATACGGAATGGTTGGCAGCTCTGCTATGGGTACCGGTAGATAAGATATCATTAATTATTGAGCATACCTTCAGGACAAAGCAATCTCTTGGAAGGTTGATATGACCTTGAAGATCTTTCTGTTTCTCATCGGTGTAGTAAGACAGCATACCATCTGTCTTCAAGATACAGAAACAGTGCTTCCATCTTTTCAATACATCGGCTGAATATGACATATTGTAAAGAGAGGAATATTGGTGAGATAAATAGAATTAAAAACAAATTGATTAAAGGGATCTGGTAACTTTGTCTCAGATTCTGAAACAAAATTCTGGATTTAGCTCATGCTGCAATGATAGTTATAAACCTTTAGGTCAGTCAGGAACCCCATGACTTTTACAAGCCAATCGCCTGATTATCAAGATATTTATGATTAGAAATCGAAACCAAATTTTGCATTTTCCTAACGGTTTTCATAACACAATGGGGAAAACGAATACCTATGGTAAAACCGGTCACTCAAAGTTTTTTACTTTATTTTTTGAGGCATTTCTTGATCATTTTGAAGCGTAATTTTTTTTAGGGCTGCAATATATCACACTATCACTATCACAATACACCATATCACAGACACTAATAACACGTAGGGCCGTGCATCTCAGATTTCACATTGTTAAACGATGCCTTTAAGAGACAACGAAGATAGGTAAATGAAAAGGGTATAGCAATGGGGATCGAACATATCGTGACGGAAAGAGAAACAGGGAAAAATAGAGGAATTAGAGAAAAACATTAGAAAATAAAAGAAGGAACAGAAGGCACTGAAGAAGGGAGAGGTAGAGGAAGAACAGAATCACAATTAAAGAGAGTTGAGAATCATATATTATTCATTAATGATACAAACAGAAGGGCTACCGACAATTACCCCACTAGAGAAAATAAAATTTGATGACCAATTCTGGACAATTACCAAAAAAAATCTTGATTTTGACATTGTCTGGTGGGTGAGTGCCCTCTCTACACTACTCTCAGAGACAACTTCATAGCTCACTGGCCAAGACGCTGGGAGAGCCATTATTCCAACTCAAAAACGAAGGGTGAATGCTTCACAAAGCTATCGCTCCTGCTCTCACACCTCTCTTTCCGACTGGATCAACCCCTCACTCTTTCACAATCTCTCTCTCAGCTTCATACTTGACCTCCATGTTAAACGTTCCACTACATATATGTGATGCCAATGTAAACCTGCCTATCCTTTTTATATGTGTACTACTAACACCTGCACCAACTGCAGTTCCCCAAACTGGAGGAAGCCAAGCAAGAAGAAGAACGTGGCTTCAATTCAATTTGGTCTAACTTACTTTCCCTCTGCATCCATCCAGCTTTCACAACATGATGATGAGCTGCAACTGCGCTTGTTGCCATATTGTAAGACTAAGAAATGTCACACTTCGATTCTGAAAGAAAAAGCAAGAAGAAAAATGATTATGAAGGAAAAACGGGGCGCCATCTACACGTTCGTAATGGCGTTATCACAGTTTTTCCTTCATAATCATTTTGCCTTCGGCGTAGACTAGAAGGGATGAGATTTTAGATGACTCCATGCGCAGCGAGAGTTTAACACGGCTTGCAAGATTTTCAACATGGAAGTGACCATTAAACCGATTATTTCAATCAATTAAGTAAGTGGAACCGATGTATTATAGCCTAGGCCTAATTTACAATTGGATATGCACGAGGTAAAATGACATTTGGGGAGATTTTGGGGGCATATAAATATGGCCATAAATGGCCATGGTGTTAGCAAGGGAACGCGTATAGTCGGCTTCCGTCTCTAAAGAGAGAGCCGACCCTACCCCAATAAGAGGCTAACGAACGAAAGAGACGGAAAATTTGGTCTATAGGGTCTAGTTCGACAGGACAGACAGTAGACTTACGATTTGAATTTTCAAAATATTCTTTCTAACATCAGTAAGTTGAAAAGATTGTATTTTACTGCTATTTATCTAGTTGTCATCAATTGTCACTAAAGTACCGATTTTTAGTGAACTCAGCTCAGTTCAGTTTTGTACAGTGGTGTTTGGAATGTTGAAAATCAATAGAACAGTTTTTAATACACAGCCAGGTCAGGATAATAGAGCAGTGTGGCTACAGCTACAGAACCGGTACGTATAGATCTAGGTACGATTTTACACGCAAATCGCCGGAGTGTAGACTCCAGCGACCGCTCTCGCGATCTCAAT
>JAVYIG010017087.1:0-27917 GCA_035222895.1 Strongylocentrotus droebachiensis
CCTAGGGAAGTATAGTCTACACTGATGTAGATCATGATCATATCATGAACCTAGTCAACTACAATCAATCAAGGCCATTAGAATTTTGACAAAAACAGGATATCCTTCATGCTGTGCATGATCATATCCATGCAGGTATCATCAAAAAGAAGGTCTTGGTAACCCTCATTCAGATGTGACACAGTAAACCACCCCAAAAATAGAGCGCTATTGAAAAATATGAACACCTTTATGTTTACAACTGAATAAAAAGAATAGTGTTGGAGAGCAGTGCACAGCAACAGCCCCTAAACAGAGTGAGGGCAGCACCCCACAATCGGTTTACATACATGTACTTCGCAACTATTTTTTAATTTTTTTAGTTATTGAATAATTGATAATGATGAGAATAAGAAGAAGATAAAAAGGGACATCTTGAAGAAGAAGAAAAAGAAGGAGAAGCTCTTAGGAGAAGAGAGAAAGAAGGAGGAGAAGGAAGAGGAAAAGGAGATGGAAAAGTTGATTCTGTCATTTTTTTTGCATGTGACATTTTTAAAAATATTTTTTTTTTTACTTAAATCCCTGTTCATGCACTTGTGACTTTCTTTCTGTATGTATATAAAAGTACACTATACATACACATGTGTAGTATTCATTGTTTTATTTTGACACGCACAGCAATATTTACGCAGGTTATTTGTCATGTGTGAAAGGGGCTTTAATATCAAGTGAAAGTATACACGTAACCTAATCTATCCTTGTTTTGAGAGGAGAGAAGGAAATACTTTTAGTTCCGGAAGGATGAGATGAAGTGATAAAACACAAAAGGATGTGAAACCTCACAAAGGATTATCTGACAATACTAGAGGACCGGTAAAGATGTGCATGCATTGGTGATTAAATGCCTTTTAAAATCAAAGTCATTGGGGTCAATTTACCGGTATGTAATTTTATTATTTTTTAAGTGTTTTTTTTACACCTGTACAAGTAGCCTCTAATCATTGGGATTGAAACCTGAGCATATTCAGAAAACCATTAGTTAAGTTGTTAAGGATTTATCGTCTAATTCCCTTCACTCTGAATTTTGACATGTATAAAATAATCGGTGCCCATCATAGTGTTAACCAAATGTATTGTACATACAGTGTACATGTACATGCACAGATGACCCATTTTTTTTTTCATTATTGTGAAACAGATTGAAATTCCAAGGGGATGGTGATTTGTGACTCATAAGAAATAGTTCAAGTTGTGTGCTTGGTTTGCAGATTTGAATGGACATTCTACAATTGCAGATTTGTTTTTTAATTTGCCGGCTAGCATCCCAATTAAAACTCATTAAAACCCATTAAAACCCATTAAAAATGACATCTATTTTATTTGTGTGGTATATTGCCTGGATAGATAAGGTACTTGTGAATAGTTTTAAAGGTTAAAGAGGAAGTCCACCCTGATATTTAGTTGATTTTAAATGTGCTCATGCATGGGTATATAGAGGGCAGCACACGGACGTACACACAGGAGCGTAATACTTATACCCGTTGGCTCAGTGTTGTGTAGTGATCGCCAAGTTGCCTACTTCATGAACGATTATAACCATGCATGAATGCAATTAGAAGCAGAAAAATGAGAGAAATAGGTCAGTGTCAAGTTTGAACAAACAAAAAAAAATAATAAGAAAGTTGTGAATAAAGGTGCAATCCCTTCTATTTGCCCTGTACTAAAAAAGTTTTAAAATTCATATTTTCCCTTTAAATTTTTTTAATCGTTCCATAGTATAAAACAGACTACAGGTATTCTGTCATCAATAACTAAGAAAATTAAAGTTTACGGATATTGCTCAAACTCTCACTGATTTGTTTCTCTCATTTTTTGTGCTTTTATGAAAACCAACCTACATGTACATGTTCAGTGTATTATCAGGGTGGACTTCCGCTTTAACTACATGGAGACCTAGAGTATATTGACGTACAATCGCATGGCAGAGACAAAAGTCAATAACGGCATTGTTGTCCTAAGGAAATGTACACATATTGGAATGGTTGGTTTAAATAAAAGGTAGATTGCTATCTCGACCTCCTACTACCTGTATTTGCATGGAATCTTAAATACATGTACTGTACTTATGTACTGAAGGTGCAGACCTATCATCATCATTCAGAGTTTGGCAATAAAAGAACTGCATTGATTTCCACCTGTACTTCAGCTGCTTATGCTGTGCTTTTTGTGGAATGCCTCATAAAATTGCAGAATTTGTTCCCTCTTCTCGTTGTTCTTATTGAAATATTGTTCTTCTTGTTCTTCTTTTTTTCCTTGTTCATCTTTTTTTCCTTCTTCTTCTTTTTTTCCTTCTTCTTCTTTTTTCTTCTCCTTGCTTGTTCTTGCTATTCTCCTTATTTGTCCTTCTTTTTATTTTTCCTTCTTTTTTTCTCTCCATCTTTAACATTTTTAATGCATTTTTCCAGTAGTGTGAATGGAAGTTTAAAAAAATAATGATTTTTCAAAAAGGTGTTTGTAAAGTATTACAGCCCAATTCACATCTAATGCAGTAGCTTATTGATAGCCCTTCGTAATTATGTGTGGAGCTGCAAGACTTCATTTTGAATAGGGCATATCAGACCAAGTTTGCTCGCAAGTTGGCTGAAAATTCTCTAACAAGCAAAAAAAAAGAAAAAGTGCCATTAATTAAGTATATTATGAAAAAATGGTCATTAATATTTTGAGATTTACTTACTACCTATAAATGTTCCAAAATTGTAATTGTGGTATATCACAGAAACATACAGTAGATACACCCTTCCCTAGCCTCTAGGGATGCCACTGGAGTTACAGACTAGCTTCATTGTGCATACAGTAGACTGCACTTGCTGAAGACATTTGAAATACATGTAGCGTGTTATTGTGTGAAACGTTAAACAGCAAGTAGGAACTATTGTAGGAAAATTGTATTCAATGTGATTTTCTTTCCCAAGAATGAAACAGATTTTTTTCATTGTTTCTTTCGTGATGAATGAAAGGAATTAAAAGGTGCATCTGTTTCCTTGTCGCAAAAAAATTGTTTATTGTTCCCATTCACTTGATTTTCAGGACTGACAATTCTAAGCTGCATTTTCTGCAGTTTTTTTTTCTCAGTAAGATACCAATGAGAAATTAAAAGAATAACAAGACAATGGCTACATGTAGGATGTACATGTACATTGTAAACTCAACTACCGTATATAACGGTGTATAAACCGCACTTTTTTGCCGCCGAAATTTTTTTTTTTTTTTTTTTTTTAAAGTTTCAATTTATGCCCCTCCACCTGGCGCTATGCCTGGCAATGTCTCCCAGCTCGGTAATCGGTGTGTTGACTCACCACTCGAAAACTAGAACAACACTCAAATTTGTCTGTCATCTTGGTTTGAAAGTAATCTTTCTGATAGATCTCAATATGTAGTTTATAATAATAATTCCTCCAATTTTTCTTCTATTACATGGTGTACCATAAGGTTCTATCCTAGGTCCCTACTGTTTTTTTAATTTACAGTACCGTATTTTTTTTTTTTTTTTTTTTTTTTTTTTTTTTTAAGGGCGAAAAAGAGGGGTGCGGTTAATACACGAGGGCGGTTTATACAACGTTATTTACGGTAGTATGTGAAAAAATTACTAGGCACATTATTTTCTCTTCCGAAAATACTGCGGCTTTTACGATGGCAAAACGGTACTATCCATACGGTCTAATCATCATATGATAATACATAATAATAATCATCAAGATATTATTAGACCTTATGGATGGTAGACGAAATGGACCTGAGACAAAATAGGAATTACAATGTAGACTAACTGGTTATGAGACTAAATAAACAATAGACAAAATTATTATGAGCCCACGTGGATAGTAGACGAGCTGGGTGTAGACCAAGTGACAATTCACCATTTGATTGCAGGGTTACACTGTACAAAGTTTACAAACAGTTCCCACAGTACTTGACTCTTGCTTTCTTTTTAAACTCACTTCCTTGTGAAAAATCTCTTACTTGAGTACCAGTAGCGTCAATTCATAATTCAAGAGTGCCGTTATTTCCTTTTCTCCTCTTTTCTTGTTGTAACCTTCATGGCTGTTTGTGCCCTTTTCAGGGATCTCCACTAATTACACAGTACACTGTACATGTACAATTGAACACGAACATTATACATTAGCTTTATATATGTTTCATTGATTTTATGACAAAGTGAATTTGAATTGTATAGTAGTATGCAGCTTTTATTGATCGATTGATACAAAGTGTTCCTAGAACCAGGAAGAAATACAAGTAATGTTGTGTGTGTGTGTTTTTACAAAAGTGTACTTTTCAGATATACATCTGGGGACCAACCAAAAAAAATGAATCGGTTTTGAACTGGGGTCTGTCTGAGCCAGTTTTTAATAATAATAATAATAATAATACTCAGTTTTTACATGTAGCGCTTATTACAATCACTAAGCGCTTCCAAACTTGGAGATTATTACCCTGGCTTGAGCTGTGCTGCCATTACGGCGCTCTAGCATTTCAAAGAATCAATTCCTGTCAGGTACCCATTTACATCACCTGGGTTGAGTGTGGCAAATGTAGATCAATGTCTTGCCAAAGGAAATTAGTGCCGCGACAGGTCTTGAACTGCGGTCCTTGTGATCGACAGTCCGGCGACTTAACCACTCTACCATGGCACCTCTACACCTGTAGGCGAAGACAGAGAGCTGACCCAGTAAACGTACCGCTAGACCAACTCAAATCTCCCTTGAAATTAAATAGGATAAAGCCTTCATCAGGGAGGGGAGTATACAGGATATTGAGCACATTATTTCTGCATTGTCAAGCGATCCCTTTTCCTCAAGATCACCCTGCCTCAAAAGGAGTACCTTGGAATCAAACCCATTATCTTTGCATTGTGAAGCCATCGATTACGGTATTCACAAGACCGTGCACTTTGCCTCACTGTGTGGTTCACTTTAATACATCATTTTGAAGAAATTCCAAGATGGTTAGAGGTTTTGGAGAAGCGTATTTTGCCAGGCCCCCCAACTCCGGGGTCGAAATGACCGCATGCGTGTTACCAAAATGTCCGGTAAAGGGGTACTTTTCGTGCGACAAAGTCCGGCCCGAGAATTGTAGACAACGGGGTGTATTTTACTTTTCACCCGGAGATTTCTTTAAAAAGGGGGTGTTTTTCTTTTTTTTCTCTCATCCTTTTGGACTCCTGAGAAATTATTCCGAATGTAGGGGGGTACATTGAGCATTTTTCCGTATTTAAGGGGGTCTCTAAGGCAGGAAAAGCCCGCGATAGGGGGGTTCGGAAATGTTGGCAGTCCTCAGATAGGGGGTGATTTCAAAAAAAGGGAACGAGCATATGCGTACCGCTGAGTGGGGGGGGGGGCCGGGGTATTTTGATTGTCGAATATATGACCAATACTGTAGATAAGACTTGGAGCATGCATTGTAAGCTAAGTTTGTCATTTTGAAGTATTTGTATTGTATTCGTGTTTAAGTAGTGAGGCAGTGTACAAAGGAGAGGAAAAGAATTTCCTTCTCCAGTATCCTACAAAGGCAGAAATACATGTACCGGGTAAGTGTATAGAAACTCATCGAACCCTGAATAATAGCATCCTTGATCATACATGTACATGTTTAAAATAGATAGTCTTAACCATGGTATACTCTCTAATACTGTTTTCACACCGGCAAAATTCTGCTTAACCCCGTACTATACATGTAGGTGGGGTTAAGGGGGGGGGGGGGGGTCTTAGCCCCATCTACATGTATAGTCCAGGGTAAAGCCTATTCCACTTTCTGTTCAGACTCGTATTTAACAAAGTGGGCTAGCCCCACCTACATGTATAGTATGGGGTTAGCTGGCCCTGCAACATAGCAGGGCTAAACCCACAATTCGTCGCTGTTTTCACGAAGTGACGGTAGTGAAAAAAAATTGCATTCACTTTGCGTTACGATTTTCCTCACTACCGTCACTTCGTGAAAACAAGGACGAATTGTGGTGCTAACTCCTGCTAACTCCGCAATTGCGGTGCCAAGCAAATGAATGAGAACAGAAACGAAAAATAGTCCGGTACTATGCAATGGAGCGTATGCCGCAGCTGGCCAGATGCGGAGTAACGAGCCCACTATCCAATCAGAGACAACGTTTTCATGAATATGCATTTCCCGTAGAGCACTATCGGTGTGAAAGGTCATGTGTAGCGCGCTTATTGTGGTTGCAATGTTATGAAGTCCCCCCTGCTAGTGCGAGCAGGTGTGCAACTGCAGAAAATGCCCTAATGAATATTCACGATATAGAGCTAGTCCGGGGCTAACGAATTGCAGTGAGAACAGCGTGAATTTTCTTATTCCGGAATAGGCGCCAGTACGGGACTAAAAACAGCGTGTGTGAAAAGCCAAAAAAGTGAGTTCGGGGTTAAGAATAGTACGGGGCTAAGCAAAACCAGTGTGAAAAGAGTATCAATGTACAGGATTGAACCCACTTTGGATAAAGTCATAAGTCATGTGGATTGGAAATTCACAGTTCCACACTCAAAAAGAGGAATCCACTCAAAAGAGTTTTCAGTCACTACTTGAGAGTGAATGTCGTTGTAATTTTGGGGGTGGACTTCAACTCCTTGAGTACATGATCAAGGTCTGGGAAATAGACTACCGTGTAAGGACCTCATTGTGAATCATTCAACTGGAAGGGGCTTTCCCCTTGTACCTGCTGTGACATCACAATGAGAACCTCAGCTGTCATAAGTCTATTTCTAGTATTGAGCCCCATGCCTATTTCCTGAATGTTATGCCTTTTATGTCAAATTCATCCCAAATCCAGTGTGTTTATACTAGTACTTTGTTTGTTTCCCTTGAACTAAAGGTTGAGCCTTATATTGGTATAATTAGTTACCGGTACTTTTTTATACATCATTTGGAGGGCACTTGGTGCACCAGGTGCATTTAGCAAAAATGTTGCACCCCCTCCCCTCCCCCCCCCCCTTCCCTATCAATGATAAGCTGATGTTGAATCTACACTGTACATGTAATTATACAACCTGATCCATATTTTTCATTGTTCCCAAATTGTACATGACAGTTGCAGATCCAGTTCAAGTATTTCAACCTACATGTATGTCTCTGTAAAAAAAAAAAAACATTCAGAGTGCAAGAAATTATCACAAATGTAGGGAGTAATTGAGATTTTTGAAAGGTTCATTTTGCAAAATTGCTGAATCAAATTTGACAGACCACTGAAATTTTCCAATTCACAAAAATATCTTGATAATCATTTACAAATCGCAAGAGCTACATGTTCATTTCGCTCTGATTCCTGGTTTTACAATATACTGGTATATATTAGGCCAGACATTGTATTAGAATTTAGTCTCAAAATAGCGATGAATATAGACATACAAAAGCTTTTCGTCTTGCACTCATTGGAGTAAATCGTAAGGATGAACAGAAAGCCAAACTCAGACAATAATGGGGAACAAATGAGTAGTTCTAAGTATGTCTTCTCAGTATTGTGTAAAACTATTTTTAGTGATCGTGTATCGGTATTGGTATGAGTGCAGTAGACATGTCCATATATGGGCATTGCTAAAATAGACTAGTTTTGAAAGAGCTTGCTAAAGTGTTTAGAGTGTACCTTTATCTGTTCACCTACTGACTTTTACTGAGATTTGACAATATTTATTTAAAAGAGTAATCAACATTTTTGGCTTGATTTTAATTTCTTCTGATAAAAATCATATGGAACAGCCTCTTTAAATATTTTTTAAAATGTAGGGTTACACAAAGGTACTCAATACATGAATATATGGTTCTCCAGCTAATATTAGGACAGTATGGCTTTAAGTGTGGAGTTGCCAATTCAGCTAATGTATATCTTATAGGAGGTACTTTATACGATCTACATGTACATGTACATCTGTCTTTATAGGAAGAAAATGCACTGTATCCCACTTGAATTTCAGCCAATTATTTTAGAAAACAGAAACACAATGTCCGGTCATTCACTTACATATCTATACACAAACCACTCATATATAAAATCATTTTAATCGTACTAAATAAAATCACCATGGTAACAAACCCAATTAAGAATTCAACAATTACTCTTTAATGAGCAAGCCGGGGCTGTTGTATCATCCAGTCTTTCTGATCGATACCAAGCGAAAAGTAGTTGGCAGGTAGCGAGGGATAAAACATTGTACGTTCATTGTATATGGCAGTGATCAGTGCACTGGTGCCTGTCCTGTCAATTTGATATGGCAGGGAAACGCAAATTATTAGCTGGGCAAAATCCAATATGGAAACAAATTTCATTAGGCTACTATCCCTTGTGTTTTTATCGGTGTGATGCATTTAATCAAATTATCTTATGGATGAGTGCATTGTTTTATATATGGATGGTTGTCGATCATTCACTATCTTTCTCTTTTGTCTTTGTACATGTAGCATTCACACAGTTGGTTTGAGAATGATATCAATGAGAGATAAATGGAATTGGCATTGGTTAATTGACCTAATTGTGTTCTGGAATGAGACAAATAGAGAGAGAGAGAGTTAATAAATAGGAAGCATACACTGTATGCTCAGTGCACATAATGCGATCTTCGTGCTATCCAATTTTCAAAGAAATTGCAATTATATTAGATATATTATGGAAATGCAACAAACATTATCTTCTCTGTCTCAATTTAGGTTCTGAATGGTGATTAAAATACTAACAACCAGAATTTACCAAAAATAGGGTTAGGTTTAGAGTTGCAATTGAGTGTTATGTGTAGGTTCGGTTTAGGGTTAGGGTTAGGGTTACATGTAGGTTTAGGTTCGGGGTTAGGGTTACATGTATGTTTAGGTTCAGGGTTAGGGATAGGTTTAGTGTTGGATCCAAGGTTAAAGCTATGAATTTGGTCAGTGAAGGAAATCGTCAAAGGATCATGTGCTGTACAACCAATTAAATGAAATGAGCCAACCATGGAGAATAAAAAGGTTGATATCAAGCCATGCTTTCAATAATCACTTTCATTTCTCCCTTTTCACCCTCTCCCATCCAACTTCAGATTCCAAAAGGGGCGCATCTACACCTACATCGGAGAAGTAGTGGTATCCATTAACCCATACAGAATGGTCAACATTTATGGAGATGACCAGGTCAATGACTATAGAGGGCGGGAGATCTACGAACGCCCCCCTCATATATTCGCCATCGCGGATGCGGCGTACAAAGAGATGAAGAGGAGAGCACGAGACACGTGTATTGTTATATCAGGTTGGTGCTTGTCGCAATAATAATCAAAATTAATGTAGGCAAATGTGGTTTTAAAAAAAATGAATCCTTTAAAACCAGGAAATTCATGTACAGGGGGGTGTATAATTTGTATATGAAACTCTAGGCCCATATCATGATTTCTTTAGCTTTTGGACGATTCTCTTTGTAATTTTTCAAAAATTTCTTGCTGTGCCATTTCTGGTATTAAAACTTACAGTATTATTTCTGTAATAATTGCATTTGAAAATCTATAAAAAAAATTAAAAAAAATGTAGGAGATTATGTAAAACTTTTTAAAAAATGAGCAAAGTCGATCTTGACATCAATTTTAAACTCAAAAGAAAAAGATGAATAATAAACAATTTGAGTCTTAACTCAATTTAAGAAAATTGAATAGCAAGTATGGTAATAAAAATCTGAGATTTAAATTGAAATGGTAAAAAAACAAAAAAACTAATGTTAACTACATGTACATGTCTAATACTTTAAATAATTTACAAAGGATTTAAATCAGGATTGATTTGTTCCCACCACTTTTATATACAGTATTGATCCATGTACATTTAGGAAGAAATACATTTCACATCATGAAAGATGGCATAATATTTACCAAGTCCACCATAACATACAACATCAAACATTCAAAATCTACATGCATGTACAGAATCAGACTTTGACCAGAAGCACACCCTTCCCTAAACCAAAGCTTGGACTTTGATGAATTTTTCATTATAATTATTGACAGTATGATAACATGCAGGCATGCATCAGGTTCTATATTAAAAACTTTTGTCATCATTAATGTGATAAAGAATTTTACAATGTATTAGAAGCATTTTTATCATATGCATGGTATATGTACACATTGAATAATCACAGTTCACAGAAATTTAATGGTGTACTCCATCTTATCTGGAAATTTTAAATACTGTACAAACAAATTATACCTGCATGAATGAAATGTGATTTGGTTTGAAGAAATTAAAGCCATAAAGAAAGTGTTAATAATCATATGTAGGACTCCATATGAATAAGGAAGTATTATAAGATGTGTCTCTTCCAAACATTAATAAGAAACATTGATAAGAAACATCTTATCAATAATAATATGATTCTGGTTCAGAAGCGACAATTCTGATAGAAACTAGAAAGTATTTCTTCACTGTAATGACTATAAAGTGAAAGTTCTATGGTCAGTTAAAGCTAATTAAAAAATTGTTGCAGTCTTGTAATGTGATATTTTTCAGAGCTTCTGTTGGTCTTTTTTCTTTCTGAAACAAAATGCAAGCGGAAGACTTATATTGCATTAAATACTACGTGTACATGTAGAATTAGAATCATAGTAGGGTACTAAATTTCTTTTCATTTAATGTTTAATTCATTTCCATATTTTTAAAATTTACATTGAACTATTTAAAAAGAATGCAAGCTGATGACGGATAGGTTTACAGTTATTAGAAACCATAGATTAGAACAGTAATTGGTCTAATTTTCATGCTTTGTCAGTTTAATTAGTTTGAATCTTTTTAAATTTGTTGACATTAAAAGAGATAACGTAAACATAGAGTTACAGTGAACAGATAACTACATGTAGTACTCATACATACTGTAATACTGGTGGCTGTGGCTACAGTGTATGCATGTTATAAGTAAAAGAGACACACAGTACGGTCTAGTAGATCCTGTTTTAAACTTTTATTGAGTGCTATATTTTCTTTAAGGGCCCTTAGAATTTTGTTTACAGTTCGGAGGCTATTCTTAAAGGGAGAAGGTAGTCAGTTTCCATGTGCATTACATGTACATGTAGGTCATAATTTGCTGACACCAGACTTGGTGGAATGACCATGGGTGTACAAACCCGTGGTCTCATCATGAAATACCTCTTGGCCGGTGTCTCGGGTAAGGGAATTTACTTTTCCATATGATAATATGGGGGGATTGGTGGACAAATGCAAGCATTACGCCTATTGGTCATAAAACTGAAGGCTAATCCTGGTAACTGACAACAATATTTGGTAAACACCAGAATGGTGTCATTAAATTTCACATGAGAGCCCACTACATGTACTACCAGTATGCATCTTAAAGCCCCTCTGCACTAGTTTGGCCAGGAGGGTTTAGACCTCCCTGCATGGTCACTGACAGGTGGTTATCTCATCAAATCAGCTCTCAATTAACATAATAAAAAGGGGATCATGGGGGACCAATTAATGGTCACCGATTAGGCATACTTATTTGCTAGAGGGCGCAAGTAGCTATAAGTAGTGCAGTAGGGCTTTAAAAGTGGTTGTGCCTTCATCAGAGTTTAACAATGTGATGATTATTTATCAATGGTAACCTCTTGACTACTCGATTCTCATACATATACCAGGTATTGCCAATTGGCTTAATACACACATCTCCCATAGGCAATGAGTTAATGATTGCTATCTTAATTATCTGAATATTGTGGACCTTGCACAATCATGAACAACGTCTTGATATTACCGGTATCCAAAACTAAGCTGCTCTTGCAAGTTAATGATTTATGAACAATTTTATCCATATCTAATATCCAACCAAAAAATTACTTTTTTTTTTACGAGGGCTCTTTTCAGATTTTCCCTTAAAAAAAAAGCCCCCCTTAATTATTTTGCGGTGGCTATTTTGGAGCTCAGGGGGGCTTTTTTTTTTTAAAGGTTGTATTTTTTATTAAACACGGTTTTACCTAATTAAATTCCAAGCAAAGGCAAATATAGATACAATTGTAGCGTACATATGTCATGTAGAGTATTGCAGACATTCAGATACCCAGGATTTATTCACTTTGTGTTAAACGTGTGGCTTTATGATTTACATATACATGTAACTAAAACTTTTCAAAAGGAGTGTTTTGTTTAACTGTACTTCGTTTTTCATATCCTAAGAAAATATTATCACTGACACGCGGGCTAGGAATTAATTTTTGTTATGGGGGCTACTTTTCCCCATTGCCTAAAAAAAACCAAGGGGCTACTTCCTTAAAGCCATATTGTAAGCTGTAACAATAAGTTGTGTTTTTCCTTAGCCATCATACTACTAGCAACCAAATTGGTAGGTAATATGTTATTTAGTCTTTTTTTCTGTCCCAAAATTAGTTGTTATCATGGACAATGCAATCCCATTAAAAAAAAATGTAGACTAACTCCCTTTAAAATTGTGTTATTTATAACATTTATAACCATTAAATGTGAGTAAATATGTTTACTGTTGTCCTACATACCGATATATTTGTTATGCCGAAACATGCAAAATCATGGCCTTATTTTTTTTTTTATAGACTATTCTAAAGGCCAAGCCAAAGCTAGTTTCATTTCGTAGACAGAAATTGATGTCATCACTCACGACAATTGGCCTGGCATCGATCGTATATAAATAATTTAATTTAATTAAACAGTTGTAAGAAAAATTCTGAGGAGTAGGAACATCCTTTATATATTTATTTACGGTTTTTGTCTCGCCTGCGTAGCAAAAAGCGAGATATAGGCGCCGCTTTTCCGGTGACGGCGGCGGCGACGGCGGCGGCGGCGACGGCGGCGGCGGCGACGGCGACGGCGTCAACATCAAAAACTTAACCTAAGGTTAAGTTTTTGAATTTTTGATATAATTTTTAAAGTATAAGTTCTTAGTCAATGAAACTTGGACTATAGGGTAATCAAGTATCCCCAATCATGTGAGTAGAATTTCAGATCACAAAGTCAAGGTCAAAGGTCATTTCAGGTCAACAGACTTGGACTATGTTGTAGCATCATCATCGAAAACTTAACCTAAGGTTAAGTTTTTGAATTTTTGATATAATTTTGAAAGTATAAGTTCTTAGTCAATGAAACTTGGACTATAGGGTTATCAAGTCTCCCCAATCATGTGAGTAGAATTTCAGGTCACTAAGTTAAGGTCAAAGGTCATTTCAGGTCAACAAACTTAGACTTTGTGGCATCAACATCAAGATTTTCAAAATGCTTCTTCTTCGTTATTTTTCAACCGATTTTGATTCTGATTGTTTCATATGGTAGGGCTAGGAGGGGGATTTAAAATTTCTACACAGAATCGTGAAATTCATTATCTATGCTAATTTATGCAAATTTATTCGAAATCACAAAAAAGGCTTCTTCTCCTTCATTTCTCGACCGATTTTGATTTGGTTTGCTTTATATCGTAGAGCTAAGTTTGGTACACTAAACCTCTACACAGAATTTTGAAATTGTTCTCCATTAATTAATTATGGTAATTTATGCAAATTTATTCCAAAAATAACAAAAATTGCTTCTTTTCCCTCATTTCTTGACCGATTTTGATTTGGTTTGCCTTATCTGGTAGAGCTAAATTTGGAACACTAAACTTCTACACAGAATTGTGAGATTTTGCTCCATGATTATTTATGGTACTTTATGCAAATGAAATGAAATTATGTCCCTTCCAGGGCATCAAATTTTTATTTTTTGACCAGTTCAAAAGTGTACCACATAAAATTTACGATATTTGTTGTTGCGAGATGCGGATGAGAGCTATGTCATTGACGTTCTGGTTTATTGAATTGCGTTATGCAGGCGAGACCGCCGAGAGCGTTTCCCTTGTTTTATAACAAAATTCAATTTCTGTGTACGAAACTTGCTTTATACCGATTTTACAGAAAAAAATCCGGCATTAATTTTGCACGTTTCGTGATAACAAATATATCAGTATGTGGGACAACAGTAAAAATATACTCGCATTTAATGGTTTTAACTTATAAATAACACAATTTTAGACGGAATAACATTTGTTTTAATGGGATTGCATTGTCCATGATAAAAATTAGGGCCAGAAAAAAGACTAAATAAACATATTACGTACCAATTTGGTCGCTAGCAGTTCAGCTCTCGTCACTCGCAAATACTTATTTGCTTCATACTAGGAGCGTGCGGGCGCGCGCTGGAGCTGAGCTAGTACGTTTCTGTGTATTGTGAACGTGTGCGAACTACGTATGCATTCATGCTGTGCACGAAACTACATCGGTGCCGGTGGCCTGTCCGGCCGCCGGGAGCTTAGGCGCAGGCAGGCGGATACCGCCGTAGATCTAGCTACAATAGGTACGACCGCCGATCCGCTGCAACTCACAAAACTTTTAAAATGTTGATGGAAGTTTCTAGTTTTGGAGTTGGTAGTTGGAACGGAGATTTCACTCAGACACATCAATAAATTGATTTATTTAATTCCTAGGGAATATCAATTTATGGCGGGGGCGATTTTTCAAGATATATTGATTTTTTTTCGCCCTCGTCTTGATTTTTACCATGGCGATTTCAGAGGTTTAGGGGGCGAATCGCCCGTCGCCACCGTGTATTTTTTTCGTTGCTAATATCCATAAATAGTACTAAGCATAAACTGGTATGAACCATACTTTTGGATTTATTGTTGTTTTTTCCTTTTTCGTTTTTGTTTTTGTTTTTTTTCCTTTTTGTGTTTTTGTTGTTGTTTTGTATCATTCTTACCAAAGCTTTGTTTTGCAGGGTCATATTCATCAACTGTGTACCGTATAAACTCACATTTTTAGCCACGGCCACTGGTAGTTTTATTAATCAGGAATGTGTGCATCGCTGCACCTGTTTGCTACAATGTATGTAGGCTGGTGTCAGTATTGATCGCATTAGTCAGAATCAAGGACAAATATTCTTTATTAGAACCCGTTCAGACTATGGGGAATCTATACGAAACTTGTCCGTAAAGAAATGTTGTATGAAGAATCATTGTATAGCAAAAGGAGCATATAACACGGACTAGAAAACAACATGGTATACGATGTTTCATTATAATAGGACTTTCAGATTAGGAAATTTAAATTGCTTATCGTATAGCTATACAATTTTTCATTTCATCTCGTTGATTTATTTAAGCACTGTAACTCTCTCAGCCTAAACGGCTGTTTTTCAGAAAGTCTCTGTAAACTGAAAAAAAAAAATTTAAACATATATGCAAAATAAACGAATCAATGAAAACTGGTAGTGTGAATGTAGGGTAAGTCAGAATCAAGGACAAATTAATTGTCTTTATGAGGCCTAATCAAGGATAAATTTGCATTGCAATCCAACCTGCAACACATATGTAGTAGTCTGGAGGTACAGACTCTCTTTGATGTAAGTCAAACACTGTGGCAACATAAAACTAAAATTATGATCTTTTTCATGGCGAGAAAATTGTGTGCAAATGGCAAAATTTTAATTGTGATTTAGTTATTTCACGCCATGAAACTTTTGCACATCTGAACCACTTAGAAATCTGTGATCATTTGAAAGTTTGAAAGTTTATGGTTTAACAGTAAAAACATTTCATAAATCTTTGAGTCTAGCCTAGCCTAGCCTAGCCTAACATTGCAGTGTCTGACTGTGTCAGGAGAGGCTAAACTGCAGGGCCTATGTAAAGGGTGTAGTCTACAGTCCTACAGGTCAGACCCTGCTTTACCCGTTACAACTGACAAAGGTTTGTGGTTGCAAACTATATGAAGCAGTATGATACTGTCTTCATCAGCTCGAGATTGCCAAATAACCCGCTATTTTAAAAATCTCCATCGCAAATTATCCAGCTAATTTGCGTCTTCATCAGCCCGCAGTTGCAATTAGCGGGATATTTGGTCGAGATAATCATCCCAAGATTTCTGGGGCTAGTTTGCAAAATATCCCGCTATTTTGTCCGGTGCGTTTTCACTAGCCCGAAGACTCGCACTCTGCATGAGCACTGAGCAAAATATTTTGAGCTAATTTTTTAGAGCTGTTTCGAGTTTCGAGTTGATGAAAACGCGATTTGTAACTTCAGACTTATTTCCCAAATCAGAAATGGCGGGCTATTTGGCAATCTCGAGCTGATGAGGACATACCTTATGATACTGGAAGTCAATTCATAGCATACCACAAGGTTGATTAAATGAACCAGAAAGGGTCCATTATCCTGCTGATGAGCAGGGATATGGCCATGACCGGGCAGCATTTGAATTTGATTAAAAACAATTAAAAACAATCTACTGCAGCACTGCTACATAATTGTTGCGTATTTACTGTTGCTGATTTGCTGTTGCTGATTTGCAAGTTGGATAATTGCAATATCATGTATGTTTTGTGATGTTACACTCTTCTACACTATAAAATACCATGCTTTATGAGGTTTAATATGTACTATGTAGTGATTAAATGTTCTTTATTGGGCCTTCTACTACATGTTAATGTATGTCATATAGACAAACTATTAATTACCGGTATATTTCAGTGAATCAGCATAATGATATTCCCTGGATGAAATGCTGTCATAATATATATGTAAAGCGCTTAGGCACATCGTTGGATTGATGTATTGAGCGCGTTTTAAAAACACAGAATATTATTATTATTATTATTGTCATGGGATGCTGAATTCCACCTACGATTACATGTGGATTTACAATTTTGAAAAAGGAACATCTTTCATTCTTAATTTCTTCAAATTTTATTATACTAGTAGTATAAAGTAAAGTCAACAAAACCGTTGCACTATGACTTGCAGATATGTATAAAATATACATGTACATGTATCACACATAAAATGGTAATAACAGGTAAATATTACATTGAATGTGAATGAGGGCAGCTGGTGAGAATAAATTTTGATATTATTCAGACTTTTGCAAAATATTATATTTGTCTAAATGATATTATTTGATCAATCCGGATATGAAACTGAAATTAATTAGTAAAATGTTTTCTAGTTACAATTCCTCTAGGTGAATTGGGTCACTTTACATTCTTGACTTCATCCCTGGACCTAACATTACACCCACCTGTTCAATTTAACCACTTAAAACTATATTGCATGCAAAATCTCCTATCTTTGCCGAGAGAAAACTGGGAGAAAATATTGCAGGATCATATGGCAGTCTTTTGGGGTGTGATTCTAGTCTGGTGTGTCATGAAAATATCAAATACAATTATCCAAAATTGATACAAAATGCTACTGTTATGCACAGTGCAGTATAGTGAGTTAGTTTATAATCCATTAATCCTTCATAATTGAGTCTCAATTAAGACAGAAGTGCTGATCGAAAATGTATGCGAATGAATTTGACCAGGAAGGGTCAAGGGCTCAGGAAATGAGACAGGAATAGAAGAGGATGATGTTATGATGTTACAGAGAAGCAGGAATAATGGAGGACTGCATGCAGAGACAGAGAGGGTGAAGGAAAGAGGGGGTGGAGGAAAGAGGAGAAAGACAGTTACAGATGGGGGGGGGGGAGGTAGAGGGAGGGGAGGGGTCAGTGAGGACACATGGAAAAGGTAGGGGTGAATAACAAACTTCAAATTATCAAGAAAACAAAGGCATAAAGGTGTTCACAATACTCAAATTGCTTATAACTTCAGTGTACATACAATATGTAATTAGAGATAAAAAGATTTGTGTTACCCATGTAAAAGCTTTCGCAGAAGATGTCCATCAAGTACACATAAGGATACATCAACCATCTGTTTCTAGATACTTTCCACTGAATGTTTTCAAATTTCTTGTAAAGTGTGATCTGTAATTCATTGTATATTATTTGATGTAAAAAGAATGCAATCTACATTGAAGTAGATGTCTAGAAAATATGTTGATATTTGTGAAGTGTTTTCAGTATACGTTTACTACATGTACCGGTACCTTTAAAAAAATGTTACCGGTTCTTACTTATTTATTCATTTATTTATGTATTCATTTATTTATTTATATTTCATCTATCTATTTATTCATTTCTAAAGGTGAGAGTGGATCAGGAAAGACAGAAGCGTCTAAGATCATCATGAGATACATCGCTGCAGTCACCAATGCAAGTCAACAACAAGAAGTAGAGAGGTATGTCAATGTGCACCATCTCCTTTCAAACTTTTACTTTACTAGGTCAATGCAGTGGTGCGCATATATGCTCCTTATCCCTCCCCATAGCTACGACTAGTCCACTGCCTGGACTGTTTCCAATCAGCTTAGATAATAACACACCCTCAAAACTAAAACGTAGACAGTCCTCTCATCCTTACCCTGATTTCTTTTTGATGGTGTTTTTTTTGTTTTGGATTGCATGATTAATTACTGAAGACACCGCGCTCTGTGTGGGATACATGTAATGGAGGATAAATACGATTGAAGAATAATAAATAAATAAAAACGAACATAATTTGGACTAAGCTACGACGTGTGCGTACACTATGTTAGGATACAATAGCACATGAACATGTACATTTATTTAAAGGTACTATGTCCCTTTTGCAGCCAACCTCAAATTCTGTAGAACTTTGCAGGAATTATGAATATGTCATGTATGTACTATCTGTGAAATTTAAACGTTAGCAGTGTCCTCATATTCAAATTATTCAAGGAAACCGTTTACTTGCTAGACTTTACTGTCAGACACTATTGAGTGACTGACTGGCTTTTTTTCTTCTTTGGTAATAACATACTTGAAAAGAGTTGTAAAGGGTACATGAGCATTTGTCAACATCAATAACCCACTTCTTGTGATGGCCAAGATTAAACTGATTGAATTATTGCGCAGCATAAAACTTATGACCATTCGGTACAATTGTCTGAAAATCAAGACTATTACTTTTGGGCTCTATAGCCCTAAAGTCGATTTGACAATTAATAGTTGTTATTTTCCCACTTGAAGACATTCTCAAGCCCCACCTTTTTTAGGGAAGTTCTAAATTAGTATTATCTTTCAAATGCAGTTGGAATTTAACTTTGTCATTTTTTTGACCTGCAAATGGGACATAGTACCTTTAATGTAGGGTCATTCCAATTGGAAATTAATAATAATTGAAACTGAAACTGTCTTCAGTGGAAATTCTCAAATCTCAACGGCATCTGAAGGCTTTTTGTTTATGGTTAGGTTGTTGCTGTTTCAGTCACATGTGGGTCCTTTATGCTCTTCCTTTATTATTTTACTACCATGGATTTTCATGTACAGTGTATGTGCTATGGTTGGTAAATGTCATCGATGATTTCCAGCGTCAATGGAGATAATTTCATGCAGAAGTTAATGTTGCAATATTTTCATTTAATAGAATAAATCATCAGGGATTATGTGATTATAGCATAATAATGTTGTTGTTTTTTAAACATTATTATTAATATTATTATTATTATTATTATAAATATTATATTCATTATTATCATTATCATCATCATCATCATCATCATCATCATTGTTATAATCATCATCATCATCGTCATCACTGTTATCATCATCATCATCATCGTCATCACTGTTATCATCATCATCATCATCATCACTGTATTATCATCATCATCATCACTGTTATCATCATCATCATCACTGTTATCATCATCATCATCATCATCACTGTTATTATCACCAATAATGTTTGTTGTTGTTGTTGACTTGTTGTCTGTTTTACTATTGATGTTGCTGGTATCAATTTTGTGTAATAGAGTGAAGAATATCTTGATCCAGTCCAACGCACTACTCGAAGCCTTTGGGAATGCCAAGACCAACAGAAATGATAACTCAAGTCGCTTTGGCAAGTACATGGATATCAACTTTGACTTCAAAGGAGATCCCATTGGCGGACACATCAACAACTATCTTCTAGAAAAGGTAAGAACAGTCAAACCCACTTTAGTGACCACCTGTCTAAGACCACATTCTCATTTCCCTAGAAAATGTTTTCTCATTGAAAATTGTACTAAAGGAACCTGTACGTAACACCTGCCTATAAATACCACTTTTCTTTTCTCCCTTGAGCAGTCTTTATATACAGGTTTAACTGTAATAAATGTGCTAATTATTTTTCTTTGGGGATTCCCTCATTTTGATTATCAATGCTGTTACTCATACTAATTAGTTACACCCACCATCGCCCATAAAATTGGAAGAATTTTCTCATACCTCTTTTCATGGAATGCCTGTGGCAAAATGATTTATTCTTAATAGATAATTAAAAGTTTATATCTTCTCAGAACTATATGTTTGTATCTTTTCAAAACTTTATCTATCGAGAATGAATCCTATTGTCTCAATTAATTTCATAAAAAGAGGAAATTAAAAAATAAAATTATGGACGGGCAGCAGTGTATTATCAGCCAGTTCTGTGAGTGACATACACAAGACACTTTCAGTTTCACATCTTATTTTCAACATAATTTCTTTTACATGTACCGTATATACATGTATATCTTGCCCTTTTAAATAATCATATTTCAAACCAAGAAACCACTAATATAGGCAAATGAATCCATATAGGCCTGTTTTCATCAGCTCGAGTTTGCCAAATAACCCGCTATTTTCAATCTCAGGATATTATCCCGAAGCTCAAAATTGCAGCTTCACCAGACCGATACGCTCATCACAGAGTAGCTTTGACTGGCCGAATTAGCCTGCTATTTCCCAACTAGCGGGATATTTGGGAAACAAGACCAATATTTTTCTGGATATTTTCTCGACCAAATATTCAGCTAATTGCAACTCAAGCTGATGAAGACGCAAATTAATCGGTTAATATGCGATTGGGATAGTTAAAAAAGCGGGTTATTGGCAAACTCGAGCTGATGAAGACAGGCCATATGTTTCACTTCCTTTAAACCACACCCAAACATCTATGAACTGCTCCTTGTTAATAATCAAACAAAAAGACATATTGTGTGATTTACTATCCAAGACACTCACATCTTAGGAATTTAGACCTTTGAACTTAAAAGTGTAGTTAATAATTCACCAATAAAAGACACCACATGGTTAGGCTCTGTTACCAAGGTGATTGGATCCTGATGTATTATCATTAATCCATTGAATCCCTCAGTCAGAAAGTGATATATATCATAAGTGACATATGGGGATAATTGGGATATAAGTACTTAATGCCAATAGCAGCTATCAATCTCATATAGTGAGTGTCGAATGACAACTGATTTGGGAGACGTTTCAGACCTTGTGTGAGGTAGACAGCGAGGTTCACACTGCAGTCTGTAAACTCACAGTTTAGGACATGGTTTAAAACTTTTCGGTCATGGTTTTAACCGTTTAAATCATGGTTTTAAACTTTTTAAATCATGGTTTTAAAATTTTAAATCTTGGTTTTAAACTTTTTAAATCATGGTTTTAACTTTTTAAATCATGGTTTTAAACTTTTTAAATCATGGTTTTAAACTTTTTAAATCATGGTTCTAAACTTTTTGATCATGGTTTTAAACTTTTTAATCATCATGGTTTTAAACTTTTTTGGTCATAGTTTAAAATTTGAATTATGGTTTTAAACTTTTAAATCATCGTTTTAAACTGTTGGTCATGGTTTTAAACTTTTAGGTCATGTTGTAGTCAAGGGCTATGCAGTCGCACTTGTGGATTTAAACTTTAACTTTAATCATAGTTATAAACTATGAGTGGAGTTACATCGCTATGTACTGTGCAGATACAATTAACATCAAGTTTGCCCAGCTACGTTGTTACAATGATTGCTTGCAAGACTCGTAGTAACAAAACTTCAGGAGTTGTTGTTTGATCGAGTCCCTTCTAGTAAACCCTCGTTGTTAGTAGGTACTTGTGACTTCGACATTTCAAACTTACTGTTTTAAACTGTGATGGTCCCATGTAAACATAGCTATTGTGTGACTAAAGCTAGTATGGCATGAACTGTGTGTTAAGTGATATGAGTTAATGCCCTTTGTTAATGTTATTGTGAATGTCCTTGAAATTTGTTGCATGCATTAATTACTTGCAAATTCAATTTTGATAGTAGACCAACCATCGAAAGTCCATTCACTTGCAAATGAAGTACACAGTTTTGATAAGGCTCAACGGTCTATTATTAGCCTGAGTGAGCATCATCAGTAATTAACAGATCCTACTTGCGCAAGCTGGGCCTGGGGTTAAAGCTGTCCATACACTTAACAGTGTTATCATTTCAAGAAAAATGTTATCCTTCAAAACGAATGTAGTCTGTGAGAGCCAAAAGGGAGTTAATGTCACTTCCACAATCATTATCATCAGTATCATCATTAAGTATCATCTTCATCATCATCACCACCACCACCACCACCACCACCACCACCACCACCACCACCACCACCACCACCACCATCATCATCATCATCATCATCATCTCATCTTCATCATCATCATCATCATCATCATCGCCATCATCATCATCATCATCATCATCATCATCGCCATCATCATCATCACCACTGCCCTCATCATGACTATCTTCATCCTTCTTCTTCTCCTCCTCATCCTCGTCCTTCTTGGCACCATAAAATGACCTTCATCATCAATCCCCCAATTTTAATTTTCTCATCATCATATCATCTATTACTTCCGTTTCCTTTCTCTTAATGACGATAAGAATGATCAAACTCATTTGCGAATCATGCAACAAGTGCAAAGTAAACAGTAGCCGTCATGTATTGAGATCTAATTACCAGTATGCAGCTCATCAACATTGCCATTTCTCGTCACACCTTTGATTACTTTAGCAAATGCAAGCGTGCAGTTACCATGGTAATAAAGCTGCATAAGATGTTGTAGCCAGATCCAATATGTAGGCATAAATCTTAATGTAAGGAAAAATTTGAAGTGTTAAAATACATTGGATGAATCAAGTAGCTTTTGTTTTAGGGTGTGCATTGATTAAATGCATTGATAAATTGGAGAAGAAAAAGAAGAAGGCTGTAATGAGATACTAGTACATGTAAATGTACATATACATTTTTTATTAATAAATAGTTATTTTAAAAAAAGTTAAGAAATGTATATTCTCTTTGTCACTTTTTCTTTCTCATCTTATGTAAATGTTTCTATGTACACCCCCTTTCTATCTCTCACTCTTTCCCTCCCCCTCTCTCTCTCTCTCTCTCTCTCTCTCTCTCTCTCTCTCTCTCTCTCTCTCCCTCTCCCTCTCCCTCTCCCTCTCTCCCTTTTCCCTCCCTCTCTCTTACTCTCTGCCACACATTGCCTTGCCGATATCGCCAACCTTCTTGTCTCTTTTATTCTTGCCCCTCCCTCTTTTGTTTTCTTTATCTATACCTCTAACCCTCACCCCTCCTCCCATATCTCTCTCTCTCCCTCTCTCTCTCTCTCTCTCTAATTTATTCCTCCTATTTGGTTTTAAGTCCTGTTTCATTGAACATTCAATGAACTCTGACAAAGTAATAATATCACATAAGATTTGAAATAAATAGTAACCATTTATATTTATTTTTTGTAGTTATTTGACATGGCAATTAATCCATTGATACTCTAATGCCCATTAATATTCAGTGATTAAAGAAAAATATCACTGTAACAATTTTGAAATATTAAAACATTGGCGATATATCCGCACTGAAGTACATTGCTTGTAAACTGAGGACATTATTAATTAAAGAAAATGCTCATCTAATCCAGACCACTTACCAGACCACAGCTAATAGAGTAGAGTGTCAGACGCTATCTGTCTGAAAATGTCAATTAGTTAATAAGTTAATTAGCCTGGGACGGCAGCCAAACTATTAAGTGGAAAAGTGCAGAAATTAGGAAGTGGTACTTGACTGATATAAATGTGCATATGGTTTGTATCTATGTAGCTAAAATTTAATTTTGTTTTGTTTGTTTTGTTTTTATTTGTATTTCTTTCTTTTTTTCTTTTTCTTTTTAATTCAACAACCTCTTCCCTTCATGTAGCACCATATCTCTTAAATGTATAGAGCTGCTATTGACTCGGATTAATCACAAGTCCTCTAGTCAATGGCAAATTCTATTTCTTTAGTACAGAATAGCGATTGATTTCAAGTTGTGCTCGGTTTAAATCAGTTGTAACTTTTTATAAGAAGGGCTCTAGTATATATTGCACTTTTTCCCAATAAAATGTAGAAATCAATGACAATCACTTTTGTTTGTTCTGGGGGAGGGGCTATTCCTTTGCTTTTATTTTCAGCATGGATTCTTCATAATCAATTAGTCATGATTGATCAGCTGGGGGCATGTGATTCATCCAATGTCATATGATAAGATTCTGGTGGAAATTAGATTAATTCATTTTCATGTGACATCTGGCACCCTTAGGTGCATTTACACTGGAAGAAAAAAATGGGAAAAAATATTTTTTTTTTTTTTTTTTTTTTAAAGTTCTAGTTTTGTTTAAAGGTAAAGACCAGTATTGGCAACGCCCCAATTTCAAAAAATGAAATGGAAGCTCTCATTACCAATCATGTTAAAGAATATGTTTTGACTAATACATGATGATAAAAAATTTGCCGGGAAACCGCCTACTAATTCATATATTTGGTAAATTTATTTCTCTCATGGTCTGGTGAGAGAGATAGGGTAGTCCCATATACATCTTTCTGTGTATAGTGCTTGTAACTTTACGAAGAATGAGCCAAATTTCTTATCATTTTGATGATTCCAGAACCTTGCAGATGCTAGATGCTAGATGATCGACCTTTTCTGATCGATTCCACAACGTTTCTTTCACAATGCAATCGCATGACCATTACTGGTCTTTACCTTTAAATGCTGGCAGAAATTTCACTGACTTTTCTAGTGTAATTTCCCGCTATTGAAACATCGGTGAATGTTTCTGATTTTTCGTCACATGACTTCTCTTGCTTCCATACGATCGCATGCAGAGCAGCGACAAATCATGTATGCCCACTACTCACCCCAAAAATCGAAATGAGCAAACACTGACCTTTTTTATGTTTTTTTTTCAGTTGGTAAAGTAATTTCACTAATTAACTTTACTAACTAATTTCACTAATTAACTTTACTAACTAATTTGTTTCTTACATTTTTCTACATATATTAAAACCATCTTAACATCAGGGTGAACTTCCCCTTTAACTGTATATGATTATCAGTGCTATGTTGTCATAAGAGGAAGCCCATGCCCCTTTAAAAATAGGCAATTTTTGTAATTTTAATGAAATTAAATGCATAAATCTAACAGGTGAATGAAATATTTTGTAATGAGGCACTTAACAAAGACTTATGCATTAAATTTGATTAGTTATGGAAATGGCCTATTGGCCTCGTATGTGAAGGTTCCTTGTTATCATCCCAAACATTGAACATCATTCCCACGAGCAAGATGTCATTGCTAATGTATATCTAATTCCAATTTGTGTCTCAACCACTCTTATTAATAGGTGATCCATTACACTAAACCATAATAGCTCTTAATGGCATATTGCTATAGGACTGTTAGCAAATGAGGCGTGTAAAGACCGAAACGTCTCTCTGTGGATGAGCTATCAGTACCGGAAGTATGATTTGATGCTTCATTGGGTCTAGACATAAGAGATGTGTTCACACTGAAACTCTGTTCTCTACCTATAATAGGATGCATGGCTGGGGTGAACACGAGGCACATTGTATGTACTATGTTGTCATGGAAACATGTACGCGCTAGCAAAATGGAGCAGGTGTTTTGATTTTGGTTGATAATTAAAGACACTATATACCAAACATTATTGTTGTCATAATAATCTACCTTCAGCAAATTTACCTCATCGTTTACATCAATGAGAACAGGAACTGGTCGAGCAAGGGTGTGCGCTACAAAGTGGGGTCTTCCGGTTTCTTCCTCTCAAGTATATACAGGGCTGTCAACTCTCCCGCATTTAGAGGGAATCTCACGCCACCACGCTCATTATCCCGCCGTCCCACCAGCTTGTAGCAGCAGAATCCCGCCACCACACCCTTACTGCTGCTCTCCCGCAAACGACGTACATGTAGAATCTCCCGGTCTATGAAAAAACCTCCCGCAACAAAATAGAAACGAACGATTGAACGTGTTTGATTCCATTGTTGTTCGTTCAATAGCAGTTAATTAGGACGAACCAGTGTACCGTATTGTATGCTAATTTGTTTGCTCTAGAAGGGGGGGGGCGGTGTTGAGTAAAAAAAATATATATGTTTTAGTGCTCACTCTCACCCCCTCCCCCCCCCCCCACCCCTCTTTCTTGAGCAAACAAATTTTGCATACGATACGGTACGCTGGTTCGTCTGAAGAAAAAAAATCTCCCTCCAAGCAGTTCCCCAAAGTTAACAGCCCTGATATATCCTAGCATGACTTGAACATCTTGTTTGTGCCGTGTTTGTGCTTTGCAGTGCTTTGTCCTTTGTGCTGCGCGTTTATATCTACAGTGAACGAGGGGTGACACGGCACAACCTCCTGATGTTACCTCATGTTCTCAGCAGAATGATATAAACAGGACATAAGCCTGTGCTCTTTGGTTACCATTTATTATGCATGTGAACTATTACGGAAGAATACTTACGACAAGAAGAGGATGCAGAAGCTATACATTATAGGGAATCGTGCGATGATGGAAGGGTGACGCTATAGTCTGCACACATGTATCTTTTCAGGAAATTAGCTGTCTAATGATGAATTGCTGGTATTTATCGTGGTATTAAAATTTAATATCGTATGAGGAGATTATAATGTCAGGTTTTGATGTGTCCCAATGGAAATGTCATAGGGTGAGAACCTCTTCCTACAGAACAGTGTTCATTGATAGTAATTACATAGTTTAGAACATTAACCAGAATGCAGTAAAATCAGATATTCCATTCTTATTGTTACAACTTCCTTTTCCCCTTCTCACCATCTCTCATCCCCCCCCCCCCCATCATTCCTCTCTCTCTCTCCCCCTCTCCCTCTCTCCCTCTCTCCCTCCCTCCCTCCCTCTTTCTCTCCTTCCCTCCCTCCTTCTCTACCTATCTCCTTTTCTCTCCCTCTCTCTCTTCCCCTCTCTCTCCACCCCTCTCTCTCCACCCCTCTCTCTCCTTCTCCTCTCTCTCCACCCCTCTCTCTCCTTCTCCTCTCACAGTCTTTCTCCTTGTTCATGTATTCTCTCACAATATTTCTTTTCCGTTTTCGAATTGGCAAATCTGGTAGGCACAGGGGCACATCCCTCCCCCCCCCCCCCCTCGCACATACACACTCACAGAAAACCTGATCTGGCATACCTGAAGTACACAAAAAAGTGCCCCTAACTATGTCCCCTTGTCATTCAATAGTTATAGACCCCAACAAGACTTTAAGTTTATAATGCTGTAGAGATGGAAATTCATGGCCCACTAAGAGGGCTGGAGGACCTACATGCATTTTCAGCAAGTTAGAAGGAACCTCACGTTATCATGCACCCATGCATTTTTAGTGCAGATTCCAACTCTTTCCTCCTACATTCTGATGAGGAAATTGGACTGGCATTGAACTCTTCGGGAGGGGGAGAGGGGTGCTTTTCAAATCTTCTTTAGAAATGTGTTCTAAAGATTGAAATTCATGGCCTACATGTACATCAAGATCTAAGGGCGCTACACGACCTTTTTTCAGGAGGTCGTCGAGTGGCAAACTCACCTCTTTTTATCACCTACTCATGCATGCCCCATGTATTTTAAGCTCCGATACCCACTCTTTCCTTCCACATTCCGAGAGTAAGAGCCCCCAAAGAGGAAATTGAACTGACATTGGTCTCCTCTCATTCATCCAGCTTCAGTCTGCTTTCCTGTTTAACCTGAACGATGTCCTGTTTTGTAGCCACTCTTTACAGAGTTGCCACCCAAATAATCTCCCTGTGGAACACTGTATTTTATGATGGATAGATTATAGATACCGGTATACCAATAACTTCAAGATACCTGTTCCGAGTGCAAGATCAATCTAAACTG
>JAVYIG010017088.1:0-27915 GCA_035222895.1 Strongylocentrotus droebachiensis
CACACAGACAATGAACGGACGAGTCCATTGTGATCTCGAAGGGTAATGAGTCTGAAAATAATGTTTCATTGATGAGGAACGAGGCACGAGCACTGGTGTAGGGTAGTTTGCAGGCACAAACCTTGGTCAGTCGTAAAAGAGAGTCTGCACTATAAGACTAGCATAGGCCATGTACTATAGCTGCTCCTGATATTGACATGTATCTTCTTTCTTCTTCTTGATTTGATTTTGTTTGGCAATCAGTCACAGTTGACTATTTTTGCCACACACTATTTTATGAATTATTTATATATATGCATATGTACAATTTCATGTCATAAATGACTATTATTAGGATTCCTTCTCTTTCCATCCCCTTTCCTTCTGCTTATTTTCTTTTATATTTTTGTTTTTGTTTTCAATAAATTAATAATTTTGGAAAGAGATGGCCTAGCAAGTTGTACGTACTTGTGTTTACGCGCACATGCGCGCTCAAATATCACCCACACCCTTTTCAAAATGCCATCTTACCAGTCTTTGAGGTACATTTCGCAGACTTTCGGTTTTAACCTAGGTCACTCCGGCATAGGTGAGGGGGTGCCAGCTGGCATGTGATGCTGGAGGCGACCACCGAATTGTTAGAAATTTAAATGGTCAAATTAGTTACAAGTATTGTGGGCTTTATTGGTGCAAGAAAAAGGAAAAGAGAAGATAAGAAAGAAAAAAATAACGATTTAATTGTTTTGATACTGCCGCTTTGTTCTTCAAACGAAGCGAACTATTGCTTTTTGTTTAATTATTTCTGAAATTTTAAGTAGTGTCATGATTTAACATAGCTCTTTCTATAATGTACTTTGGGCATTCAGTGAGAAAGTGGTATACAGTTTCAATATGTCCTATGCAGTTATTGCAATGGCCTGTCGAGTGTATATTCAATCTGAAGAGATCTAAGTTCAAACCTATCACTCCTATTCTTAATCTATGGAGAATACTTTCTTCAAATCGATTCAGCTTACATAAATATGGTTGATTTACTGTAGGCAGTATCTGTCTAAGAAAACTATCAGAATTATTCCATCTGTCTTGCCAGAGTTTTATATACTTGCTGGTAATAATACTCTTTATTTCAGAAAAGGATAATTTATTACAAATTTCAATGTTATTGGCGTGAGGTCCACGGGGCCGAGAACCCAGGAGCTCAGGGGTTTAAAGTATATTTTGCATAAAAATCTGCCATTTCATTTCCGTGTACACCACAATGGCTAGGAATCCATTCTACATGTAAGTGTATGTGTTTTCCTTGATACAATAATTTTGTACTTAATGTAATAATTTCAGTTACAAATGTAATAGCTTTTTCATCCTTTATAGCGAGCAGGGCGCTTATGGAGTCACAAAAATATAACAATGCCAACATACACATTAATGTTCTCTAGCCAATTAAGCGCAAGGAGAATTGCAGCCAGTTCGGCTCTAAAAGATGATGTGTGATCCGCCAATCGTTTTGCTTGTTGAAAGGAAAAGGCTGGTACATAAAAAGAAGTAGAACTTATTCCAAGATTTGGAACCTTTGACCCATCTGTATAGATGTGTAGTTGTATTGGCCATTTGGTACTGATCAATTCTAAACTGCGTTGAAGTAAATGAAATGGGTTTTCATGTTTGTTCACTATTTTGCTTAATTCTATCGACACGTTTGGAGCATTAATTTTCCAAGGGGGGGGGGGAACTATATATTGTGAAGGGTTCGATAGTACAATGTTTGATAAGTTCTGTTCTGCATCCAAATTGCTTGTTATTCTATTGGAGCTTCAAAAGTTCCATTTGCCAGCTGGGCTTAACGTTTAATATGACAGGGTGATCTCGATGCATTTCAATCTTTTGTCTGAATCTGTCTGCCAGTAGGTATCAGTAGGTAGCTGGGCTTGGCTTCTCTCAAGGCACAATAATTTTTTGATAAAGTGTCAAATTAGGGTCTGTGCTTGCAGAATAGGTGTAGGGTGGGGAGAGGGCATGGGGGCTGCACCACCAAAAAACTTTGAAATTCGCCCCTACTTACGAATAGGCCATTTTCGTCCCAACCAATATAACCAAATTAAATGCAAATGCCTTGGGGCTTATACTAAACACCCGGGTCGCGGCGCGCTGGAAAACACTCGGGTCACGGCTTGCTGCTTCCAACTTCGTTTTAAAGTAAATTTCCCCACGCACCCCCATTGAAAAATGGTTAAAAATAGTCGCTAATCTAAAATAAGAATTTACCAGCGTGAAGGGCCGATTTGAAGACACTATTAGTATTACAAACACAAATGGCCCAGCCAGCCGTGACCAGAGTGTTTTCCAACAAGCCGCGAACCGAGTGTTTAGTATAAGCCTGCCTTCATGTCTCAGTTACAAATTATTTCAGTCACCTGTTCATTTTAAGAATAATTGTTTTTTTAGTAGTCAGCCGTAATATGTGTTCTACATTGCCATAGAACATCATCTTCACCTTTAAGTTTAGGTTTAAATGTAAATCCTACCTCCCTGGACGGCAACAGAAACCGTACATAATTATATTGGAGCAATGACAATGACAATGATTTGTATTTCTTTAACGGCCCCTTCTGGGGAATGGAAGAAATGTTCAAAAATGATATAAAAAAAAACACAGAAAATCTTTAAAAACAAGGAAATCTTTGGCAGCGAACAACATACGAATCGTTCGTTCGTGTCTCCTTAGATCAAGATAGTTATGTAAAGTTCCTTAGTTAAATTAAGTTAAATTAAATTAAGTTCTTCCATCGCCCCATTGCTGCAATGGACGTTTCATTAAAGGCGCGGATCCAGGATTAATTAGGGGTGGATTATTTAGGATTAGTCGTTCAGCTCAGTGGGGGGGGGGGGGGGGTAGTGAGCTATAATTTGTTTTTCTTCCAAAAAAAATAGAAGCTCAGGGGTTTTATACATCAAATTATCGTCGGATGAGCATAATTTTATACCTTATTTGCGACACTGGCAGGTCACGAATTGACATGGGGTCCAAGATGCGGAGCCCTCGGAGGCTCAGGGGTTTTAGGAATTTTATAACGGTCAGACAAGCATGCAGGGGTCCGCCTTAGGGCCCCTGGTGGGGTCGAGGGGGTGGAGCCCCGGAAACTTAGGGGTTTTAGGCATTTAATTACGGTCAGATGAACATATTTTGATACATTATTTGTGACACTGGCAGGACACTTATTGGCGTTAGATCCAGGGCCCGAGAACCCAGAAGCTCAGGGGTTTTAAGCATTAAATTACCGTCAGATTAGCATCCAGCCGTCCACCTTAGGGCCCTAGGTGGGGTCCAGGGGACAAAGCCACCGGAAGTCAAGGGATTTTAGGCATTTAATTACGGTTAGATACCTTTGATATCTTTACCCTTTTACATGTATATCTTTCTTTTTTTTCCTTCTTTTTTTTTTTTCTTCTTCTTTTTTTTCTTCTTCTTTTTTTTCTTCTTCTTTTTTTTCCTTCTTCTTTTTTTCCTTCTTTTTTTTCCTTCTTTTTTCTCCTTTTTGTTTGCCAGGGGGGGGGGGCCGTGGATCCGCCACTAATCTGTGCAACCCCTTCCGCCGCATTGCAAGATGTGGTCCATCGTCTTTTCGAGTCTCTCTGCAAATGAAGGCTAGCTTTAAGATATACTCTAAAAATTCATAATACCCTAAAACACTACTTTATACAAGTATGTAGGAAATAACTAATTATTAGCAGGGAGCGGATTAATTGTATCGTGACAAAAGATGGTGCTAGAGTACTATTACACACGGCCAGAGCTATGCTGACTGCAAATTCAATCACAATGACTAAACAAATGCTGATTTACTGACGTTACGCTTTCGAGATACAATCATGATTTGGGTGAAATCACTCTTAGTCGCTTGGGAGGAAAAAGGGGTCACACTTATCGATAAGTCACTTATAAGAACAGAAAAGGAGCACGTTCCAAAGCACAAAGGGTAATTATCAGAGGTGAGAATGGGCAATCCTTACACCTACACACAATGCACTCACCAGGGATGAAATAATGCACTTATGGGAAAGGGAAATGGGCATTTTCGATGGAAAAGGAGCAACCATAAGATTTTGATAGGGTCATCCATAAGAGGTGAAAAATAGCATTTATCGCACCTGAAAAGGGGTATAGGTCCCTTATTAGAAAGAAATAGGGGCACGTATCATTGTTAAAATGGAAATTATCAGAGGTGAAAAGTAAAACTTATCGCACCTGTAAAGGGGCACTGACCAAATATAAAAAGGGGCGCTCATGAGCAAGTGTGCGCCTGTAAAATGGCGACTGGCTGGAATGCTCCCCAGGGAGTGGAAAATGTGCACACATTGTGTGCGAGTAAGCCTGAATCCGATGACCGGGGTAATAATATATCTGTAAAGCGCTTAGGCACATCGTTGGATCGGTGTATTGAGCGCTATATAAAAAAAACGGATTATTATTAATGAAAAAGGGCACTTATAATAAAAGAAAATGTGCATTAGTTGAAAGAAAAGTGGAGGGGCATTTATTAGAGGTTATAGGGGGCATTTATGAAAAAAGGGACACTTATCAAATGTGATATAAATGGGTAGGGGCACTTTTACAAATTAATAGGGGCACTTTTAGAAGTAATGAGGGGCCCTTTTAGGGTACTTAAAAAGTGTGGGGGCACGGTGCTCCCATCCCCCGGGAGGGCCGCCTCCGATTCGGAAAATTCCAGACATGCACTTTCAAGTCAAATAAAAAAATAAAAAAAACCCTATCACTGACTGACCATGCGAAAATTGCCGTCCAAATTCGTTGTTTTGAAGACAGTTCAACTTGGTTTTAAATGGCGATCTTTATACTTTTGTGTTATATAATTTGATGGCGTCATCGCAAAGTTATCGCCAAAAATGATGGATTTACTATGCATTATAATTATATAACAATACGTTTCAGGCTTGCAGTACAATTGTATCAAAGCGAAACGAAGTAATAACCAAATTTAGACATGCTTCAACTTCAAATAGTTTTTCATCGTAATTTTACTCTAAAGAATATATTCGACGAACATGAGTTTGAGCTTCTACGCACCCGCGCTCGTAAGTTTACCATCAGTGATCGGTTATTTTTTGTCTTTAATGTTGAACCTACAGAGTACGTGAACATCATTACAAATGATTTCAATCAAAGTACATTTCCTTTCAGAATGTTGCTTTCAAATGTGTTTTTCTTGTTCCTTTTACCCTTGTACATGCCCAGCCGTATGAAATATCTTATTTTCCTACGGTACTTTGACATGATATAAAAAGTGTGATAGTCCGTATATCATGGTATGACTAATGGTGATCGGACATAGATCTGGGTGGTTTCCAGGCAAAGTCACTATTTGGCTCTCTCTCTCTCTCTCTCTCTCTCTGTAAAAAAGGTCCAGGGTCCATGAGTAAACCCATATCGTTTACATAATATAAAATAAGAAAAAGAAGAAGAACAGAAAACACTACACACACAATAAGTTCTACAACACAATGTTTTTAATTTAGCATCCTTCCTACATGATGTATTAATGACATAATTATTTCATGGCTATAGTAATTTTAAAGAATATTAAAATAATCGCTCTTACACGTCAACATGGTCAATCAGACCATGTTGTTCATGTCAGTGATAGTTGAGTTTCGGTAAAGAGGGCGCTGTCCAATTTTTTTTTTTTTTTTTTTTTGGGGGGGGGGGGGTGGGGGGGGTTGAGATAATGACAAACTGAGTGTCAACTTCGAAAGAGCATACAATACAGATGGCAACTTCCTCTTTGTTTGCTCAAAAATCGGTTAAAAAACGGATGAAATATCCATAAATATGACCATTTTTAATATTTGTGGGGATCAACAAATATTCGCTATTTTTTAACCAGGCGTTGAAGACAACAAAATGCTTACACTTTTCAAACAAATGTTTTTAATTATTTGTTGATGATGTTTCTATTTAACCATTAACACAACATGCATAATTTTATTTTTAAAAATGGTTGAAACCAATGGCTTTTTAGAGAATGCCCATATGTGGTTTGACGGCTCTCTTAATTGCCAACAGGCTTATTACTAAGTCGTATGGTGCAGCTAGTAGTATTAGTTTGAAATGTAATGGTGCAGGTTTTGATTTCTAACATTCAGCTTAACCAAAACTGTACTCTCCATACTAAAACTCAACTATTCCTATATCAATCTTAAATTGATTCTCCTTTCCGCTACAAGTTAAGAAAGTAATTGCCCACAATGTCATTGGCAAACTAAAATATAACAATGAGTCTTGCAGGAATTTCCATCTTGAAAAGAAAGTCAAAAGGACTTTTTGATTCGATGACTATTTTGCTTGCCAGTGGTGTGTTTGGAACAGCAAACATAACAAATAAAAGAAAGACCAAATTGGCTAGCTGTACTTTCACTTCATGTGACAAAACATACTTTTAAAGAATAGCAACTGTTTGGGGGGAAACGAGGGTTTTGGAAGTGAACAAACTTGATTATAAAAGGTATTTTCGAAGCTTTGATGAAACTTTCAAGTAATTAACCCTTGTCATCTTTGAGTAATCACTAAGTTGGTTTAAATATAAGTATGATTCTTCCCCCCTTCCCCTAAGATATTTTGTCCACATGGATAAAACCTCCACTACTTCGTTTCAGTTATAAAATTGGTAATGACATTGAATTTCAGAAAATGTTCTAATTCTTGCTAGTTATATGAGATATATTCAGGTATAACCATTGTCGACAGTAGCTAAATGAAAACTTCACTTGCAAAACAGCAATATTGAACCATTACCAGGTTCCGTGTAACTGTAAACAATTAAGAAATGGTAATTGTAATGGGTTTTCTTTGTTAGTAGAGGTTGATACATTAAAGAATGGTTCATAATATCCGAATCGAAATCTGAATAGCGGATGGCTACGGAATGATTTTATGATTACAAAAAAGGGGTGAAACAGAAGGTTCCTGTCGTGTGACTTTAATTGGATTATAAATCTGTTATTAATATAAGTTTGTGATCTCCATGTCATGATGTGCAAATATAATATCCATCGTACACAAATCAAGATCCTTTCGATTTCTGTATCATTGTCCACTTACCGCCGAAGTATGGTTCCTCAGTTTCTTCATTAGTGCTCAATAATGTAGATCTGCAAACGCAAAGAATACACGTAAATTTAAGATGAATTAAACTACAATTATGCAGAGACCATTCATCTGAGAATGCCATTGGTTGAATCTCTATAATATGTTGTATTGGAGTTTCAAAATTTATATAGTCTAATCGACCGCCCGACCCTTCCGCCTCGGTTCCGATTTCGGGAATCGGCTCGACTGGGTTGGCCTCCGACCTGGTCCGTACGTTAAGAGGTGTGGGGTTAGCTCAATCCTACCACCGATTTAGTTTGGAAATACTGCTGGATTTAAAAGGTTCCCGTGACTTCAAACCACTACTCTCTTCTTTACCGTCTCTCGCTCTCAGTCTCTCCCTCTTCTCTCTCCAAGTAACACTACGAGAACCCAAAAATAAAGAACAAGTACCAGCTCGGAATTTGAATTGGCCAAAAGGCTAAATAAGATTACTAATTGCCGTTCATGCCTCTCCTCAGTTAAACCTCTGTCATGTATACAACTTAATATATCATATTACGTCTACCTTAAATCCTAATAATAGCATGCAGTGCGGGGGAAGGGGATGGGAGAAAGGAATAGAAGGAAGTTTGCTCGAGCTATAACGTTTCGTGGTCGACCACTGGTTCGGTTAGTTCATACCTGTCGGAGTTCATACCCGGTGGACTTGTAGTTCATACCTGTTAGAGTTCATCCCTGTTGCGCTTGGAGATATACCTGTTAGAGTTCAATTATTTAGTGTTCGATCAGAAATCTGTGATTCTCTTCCCCCCCCCCCTTTCCTCGCATAGCTGGAAGGAGGAGTAGTGGAGGTGGCGGGAACAAAGTTACTTATTGCTGATTGCTGGACGTAGCTGGAACGTGATTCTACTCGACGTAGCTGGGACATGCTTCTACTCATCGTAGCTGGATGTCAAAGCCGCCGTCGTTCTCGGATTCGTCTTACAGGACTCTGTTGGTTAATGAGGATATGCCTGTCAGACGCCCGTTCTGAGGCTCTGTCGAAAAGGGCTCAGTTTAGTTCATTTAAAAGAAAGGAAAAGCCGCCGTCGTTCTCGGGTTCGTCTTACATGACTATGTTGGTTAATGAGGATATGCCTGTCAGACGCCCGTTCTGAGGCTCTGTCGAAAAGGGCTCGTTCCATGAGTTTAGTTCATTTAAAAGAAAGGAAAAGCCGCCGTCGTTCTCGGGTTCGTCTTACATGACTCTGTTGGTTGACGAGGATATGCCTGTCAGACGCTTGTTCTGAGGCTCTGTCGCAAAGGGCTCGTTCCATGAGTTTAGTTCATTTAAAAGATGGGAAAGGCTCTCTTCACAAGTGGCTCCTAGCCAGGCGCGGATCCAGGTGAAGGGGGGCCGAGCGGGCCTTTGCCCCCCCCCCCCCACCCCCTCCCCCCCCCGCCAAACAAAAAAGGAGAGAGAGAGAAGGAAAAGAAGGAAAAGGGAAAGAGGAGAGAGAGGGAAAAAAAGAAGAGGAAAAAGAAAAGAGGGAAGAAGGAGATCGGGGGGGGGGGGGCGAAAGGACTTGCCTCCCAGGCTGTTGACTCCCCTCCCCCCCCCCAATCAAAAAATGAAAGAGAAGGAAGGAAAGGGAAAGAAAAAAGGAAAAGAGGAGATAAAGGGAAGGAAAAAAGAGGAAGAAGGAAAGAAAAGAAAGGGGATATCAGTTGCAATTTTCTCAGAAAAAAGGGGGATATCAGTTGCAATTTTCTCAGAAAAAAGGGGGATATCAGTTGCAATTTTCTCGCCAACAAGTTGTGGATCGGAGGGGGGGAAAAGGCCCTCTCCCCCCACCCCCCCCCCCCCCCGTTCCCGCAAAAAAAAAAGAGAGAAGGAAGGAAAAGGAGAAGAGGAGAGCTAAAAGGGAACAAAAAAGAGGAAGAAGAAAAGAAAAGGGAGAAAAGAAGGGGAGATCAGTTACGGTTAATCCCGCCAACAATGTGTAAAGCGGGGTGGGGGTCAAAATGACCTTGCCCCCCCCCCCCCAGCAAACCTAAAAGAGAGAGAAGGAAGGGAAGGGAAAGGGAAAGAGGAGAGAAAGGGAAAGAAAAAAAAAGAGAATGAAGAAAACTTAAGAGATTTCAGTTGCAATTTTCCCGCCAACAAGGTGTAGATCAGGGGGGGGGGGGGGGGCACTGGTGTATTGATAGGGGGGGGGGGGGGGGCCTTTGGGGAAAAAAAATTCAAACGTGGTTTATTTCTAATTACATAACGGCGGTTTACAAATAATGCTGAAATGACATAATTTTTCGAGATTTTTGCTCACTTTTAATTTAATTATACTTTTTTATGCGTTTGTTGGAAAATGAAAAATTCCTAAATTTACAGCCAGGCAAGAAAATGCTTCTTGAGATGCCTACATCCCGCGGAACGGTGGAGATCGGGATCCTCGAGCCCCCCCCCCCCCCCCCCCCCGCCACACACACACACACACACACACACACATACACACTTTTTTTGGAAAAAAAATTAATTAAAGAGAAATAGAAAGAACGAGAGCAAGAAAGAAAAAATAGTTAACTGCCAGTGTCACATTATAATGAGGTATCAAAATATGCTCATCTGACCATGATTAAATGCCAAAAACTCCGAGGGCTCTGCCCCCTGGATTCCACCTAGGGCCCTAAGGCGGTCCCTTAGATGCTCATCTGACGGTGATTTCTGGGGGCTCTGCCCCCTGGACCCCACGCCAAATAGTGTCCTGCCAGTGTCACAAAATAATAAGGTATACAAAAATGCTCATCTGACTGTAATTAAACGCCTAAATACCCCGAGCTTCCGGGGCTCTGCCCCCTGGACCCAGCCTAGGGCCCTAAGGCGGACCCCTGAATGCTAATCTGACCGTAAATTATTGCCTTAAACCCCTGAGCTTCCGGGGGCGGACAAGGTATCAATATTATGTTCATCTAACCGCAGGCGCGTAGCCAGGGGGGCGGTGGGGGTGGTCCACCCAAAAACGCCAGCCCAAAAAAGAGAGGAGTGAAAAAGAAGAGGACGTAGGAAGAAAAGGGAGTAGACAATGAACATTACTATTTTTATTGGCTATATTAGCCTAATCCATGAATATGCTACTCAAGTTTGGAGCGGAGGCCTCACTGGTGCACAACAACAACGCATAGAAAGATTACAAAAACGTGCATTGAGGATTATTTTTGGAAAGGATTAAACGCTCTTACTCAATCGAAATTACAAATATTGGAAAGTCGTCGAAATGACTTATGTGTTACCTTCTTTAAAAAAAACTCTATCATGCACAGACCAGTTCAAACAATTTATACCCCAAAGAGCACACAATAGAACTTTGCGGAGAACTAACAAGATCCCTGAACCCAGGTGCAAAACTAAAGGCGTATGCAGAATAGCCCAATCCCAGATTTGATCCGTTTGTATAACAAAAGTTTTTTTTTATTGTATTATACTTTGAAACAAATTAAATTAAATTAAATTGTCAAATTTCTTTTTCTTTTTTTTTAATTAAAATTTCATATTCCTAAGTATATAATTAATTCATAAATCTGAGGTCTGATTTCTTACCAAATTAGTCAATGCATTTTTTATGACATGAAGAATGCGATGCATATCTATATGTATATTTTAATATTTCTAATGTTCACCTTATAATATTCATATTTGTTTTGCAATGTATCTTTGTATTTTATCAGCATGTACATAATTGTTTCCCTCTCTGTCTGTCTGTCCCCTTTCACCCCTCTCTCTCTCTCTTTCTCTCTCTTTCTCTCTATCTTTCTCTCTCTTTCTCTCTCTCTCTCTTTCTCTCCCTCCTGTTTTTACATCTCTCTTTCTTTTTTTACTCAAATTTTTAAATTGAAATATTGTATAAGATTAATGGTATATAGTATATACACGCTCTTCATAATTATGTAGATTGTAGTGTGACATCTTGAAATGTATACTTGCGTTTTTTCCAGCAATTTACTCATTTGCAATTCAGTTACTTTTTACTGTGATATCTCTTGAAATGGATAATTGTCTTCACCATCAATGTTTTATTCATGCACAATTCAGTAACTTGTAACTGCGATACATGGAAATGAATCAATAAATACCATTTATCTATCTATCTAACATTTTTGAAATTCAGACAAGGATTAAGAGTCGAGAACGGTACAACGAATTGTCTTCTTTCTCTAATAATTTAATAAAACGTCAAAGCTTCCGCGCTTTGCGCAGGAGGGGGGGGGGGGTTGGAACTGAATTCAGACAAGGATTAAGAGTCGAGAATGGTAATAAGAATCGTCTTCTTTCTCTAATGAATTAATGAAACGTCAAAGCTTCCGCGCTTCACGCGGGTAAGGGAGGGGGAAATGAATTCAGACAAGGATAATTTTTGAGAACGGTACAACGAATCGTCTTCTTTCTATAATAATTTAATGAAACGTAGAAGTTTCCGCGCTTCGCGCGGGAGGGGGGGGGGGACTGAATTTAGACAAGGATTAAGAATCGAGAACGGTACAACAAATCTTCTTCTTTCTCTAATGATTTAATGAAACGTAAAGCTTCCGCGCTTCCCGCGGGAGGGGGGAAACTGAATTTAGACGAAGAGTAAGAGTCCATAACGACACAACGAATCGTCTTCTTTCTCTAATGATTTAATGAAACGTAAAGGTTTCCGCGCTTCGCGCGGGAGGGGGGAAACATAATTCAGACGAGCATTATTTTGGGGAACGGTACAACGAATCGTCCTCTTTTTCTAATAATTTATTGAAATGTCAAAGCTTCCGCGCTTCGCGGAGGAGGGAGGGGGAAAACTCGCCCCTCCCTGCACCCCCCCTATTACGTCACTGCTGGTCACCATTACGTACCAATATTTGTCTCGCATAATTTCAAATTTGGCCCCCCCCCCCCTAAGAAATCCTGGATCCGCACCTGACTGAAAAGGAGGAAGAGAATTCTTTCTCTAGGAGAGGAGATAGGGGAAGAAGTTAGATATTTGAAGTAAGGGTTGTAACAAAATGTTGGGGGGGGGGGACAAGAAGAGATCTGCATTCCGATTGAATCATCTATAATCAGTACTGTGGTACTTTAGTCAGCCTCTGTATGAGAGTATACAGAGCTTGATTTTGTACTAGAATCGTTCCGATCCCGATCCCCCACTCTGTCGAATTGATTGGATCTATTCACTCACACTGTAAATTCAAATGATAAATAAATGAATCAATCGATCCATCCATCAAATGAATGAATAAATAAACCGATTCGTAAAAAGCACGTTGGTTCCAAATATCCATAGTGCCCAAGTATCAGCAGATCTTTTAAACATCGAGAAGCCCCACTTTATATGCATTTTGGAATATCCACTGCCTCCTGAAACAAGAATATATATTTTCCTCTTCTTCTTCTTCTTCTTCTTCTTCTTCTTTTTGTGTATAATCGTCGGTGCATAAATAAATAAAATTTACATAACTGTCGTATCTAGTATTCGTCTAGATGGGTTTTACAATTGTGTACAGATGACCTCTGTCTCTCCATTGGCATGTACTTATCTTCGAACTGGCTTTGCCTATAAAAGATATAAATTAATCACCGAATAAATAAAGAAATAAATAAACACACACACATACGCACGCAATCAAATAGAAATATGTATACAAATGAGTATTAAAGAAATAAATATATAGGCAGATAAATTGAAGAAAAAATAGATAAAAAGATTTGATGGACCACAACCAGAAATAAAAAATACACTGAGAGGCGCAATAAAAGTTCATGTCGTAGACACATTTACTTGGTAAGTGCCCAAGAATACAATTCAATTCAAACAATAAATATCTCATCAAATCCGATTAAATTGTCAAATCTTAAAAGGTATCAAAGTCAAAATTGACATGTCAAATAATTTTGATAATCATAATCCTTCTTATTTTGTTCTTGGCTAATACGGCATACAAAGAAAAGGCAACAACAAGCAAATGAAAAATTAAACTGTATCTAATCTCCCGTTCTCTGTGGCAAAGAAGCAACAAAACAAAAATTATGTTTCTTTGTCATTTTGATCTCTACTTAGGATGATCATGTTATAAATCTACTGAGTATAGTTGTAATCATTAACAGTTTACCCATCTCACACAAAGCAACAATGAAATAATACAATAATCTGAAAGCATACGGTCTCGAATATTTGGCTTATAAAACTCAAAAATCATGGACAAACACATATTTTAACAGAGGACATAAGGAAAAGGTATAGACAAAAAATATTCATACTTGGAAAGGCTTTTACGAATTTCAATAAATTAAAGGAAAATGTAACAAATTAGTAAACGCAGTAATAAGAGGAATGTAGGTTTCAGGAAGAAAAAAAAGAAAAATACCACGCATCCGATTTTCTTTGCAGAGACACACAATTTGGGGAATGTTAATTCTCATATCATAAAGAAATAGATAAATAAGAATGGAATCTTGGTAATCGATTGGAATGCTTGGAATATGCTGCAAAATTCAAATAACGTGTATGGTATGTATATGAATATCTTCATCTATATAGTAACATAGTTGATAGTAAAGGTTACAATATATAGTGACAGGACGGGAACTATACTCGGTATTAGCAAAAATATACCATTTGTATATACTGGAGAAAAAAGACAACACTATATTACAATACAATGATAGAAGAAAGAAGTAAGATTCTTTACATCCATTTCATATAAATAAATTCCTGTTTTAAATGTAAGATCAACCATAGTTATGTCGATGGTAATTTTATTAATTTGTAATCATCCACGTTCTGGTACTAAATCTCGTTGACGATATGGCATGATTATGATTATTTTCACTAAAATGTTTAATGAATGTTTGTTTTACTGTAAGTGAACCTAAGTAAATGTATGTGACGCTAGGAAGGCCTAAATAGTACTATGTTCATAGCATTTGAGGCTGTAAATCGATACATATTAATTAGTCCTGTTTGTGCATCTCATTTAACGCCCATGGTACTAAAAGCCATTTCTGTTAAGATCATGAAAAAATAGAGAGAAAAAAGGAAAAAAGACAAAGTAAACAAGTAAACAAAAATCACAAACATTTCGGAACGTTATCTACTAAAAATGAATAAAACCCACCAAGAAAATGAAACCAAAATCGTACATTTGATAATTGTTAAGGAAAGCTTATCTGTCTCTGTTTAAGATAAAATTTACAACATTTTATTATCTTTTACTCTTCCATTTGAAGAAAACAAATATCCATTTTGACAGAGCGAATTAAAGGTCGGGTGACACCCAAATATAAGTTGATTCCTGTTGATGTGCAGGGCTTCATACAACTCATATTTTGTTATTCAAACATCTAAATATATTTCATAGATTTTAAATATTTTTTAAAATAATTTTCTCGAACCTTCTAAACTCCACCCTAAAAAATGCTCCAGATCTCATTCATCGTATGAAATCAGCTGTAAATCATTAGTGAGCTAACAAGAGACAGTGTAATGTAGCTCACCAGAGCTGACCACTTGTTCACAATAGACCATACAATACCAACATATGCGTTGCTATGTCAGACATGCTGTATCATCACCAGGAAAAGAAAGGTATGTGGAGGTATTGTATGAAATAATGCAATTCCTTTGTGCTGAGCTGGGGAAGTTACATACCACTGTCTCTTGTTAGCTCACTAATGATTGACAGATGATGTCACAAGATGAATGAGATCTGGAGCATTGTTTTAGGGTGGAGCTTAGCAGGTCTGAGAAAATTATTCTAAAAAACATTTAAATATCTATGAAATATATTTAGATGTTTGAATAACAAAATAGGAGTTGTATGCATCCCTGCACATCAACAGGAATCAACTTATATTTGGATGTCACCCGACCTCAAACTCTCAGCAATAATCAGTTAGAATTCGTTTATTTTCTCTCTGCATTCATAATAATAACATCATCCTTGGTTCCAATACCAGTTCTTGCCCCCCCCCCTCCGATATATATTTCTTAAATTTGTTTTAAATGCTTATAATTGATTTGTAATGTTTTGTTGGAAACATGAATAAATTTGAAATTGAAATTGAATTGAATATAAGTTACCTAGATCGCTCTACTTTAAAAGCCCCATTGGTTTACATTAAGGAAAGAGAGTCTTGGATATCATTGTAGTACACAATGTAAACGAGATTGAATTGAGTTAACATTACAAACAGCAACAACTGCAAAAATTCCTCTTTTGCGTATACAAAATTAATATAGAGCCTGTTATAAAATAAGACGGTTAGAAATGTTATATAAAACAAGAGTCCATTTTGCTCGTTGAAATCCAGGAACATCTACGTATTGAAATATTTGTCATCCCATAATGTACTGTCGTCAATAAAGTTAATGTGGACCAAAATCTGTAAAAAGATTGTAAATCGACTGCGAGATACTTCTTAAGCTCCACCTGTAATATCAGGACACCGGGCATTATTGTTTATAGTCACAATGACAGCTCTAAGTGAAGGGATACTATAACATTATGTAACAGTAATTTCCGAATTGCTTTAGCAAATACAAATTCAAATATAAGGCTTTGAATATACCACAACGTTTTTTTTGTATAACTTTCTTTGTCACAGAAATAGGCAATTGGTCAGTTTGATTACTCACTACAAACTACATCTTGTACTTGCATTCCTTTATTGTAAGCACATAGAGTACTTGCTTTTCTCTTCATAATCATACCGAGCCCTTAAAGTTTTCTATGATAAAGGCGGCTCGCAAGATATTAAAACTAGTTCGAACGGAAAATCATTAATGCTTCAAAAGTATGGTCCGATAATATATGAAACTAAGCTGTCACAATTTAGAACTATAATAGTGATATTGTTTGACGGAGAGGAATTTCGTATAATCAATAAAGCATCGAAAAACTTCCCGCACACAATTGAAAAATATTGCATTAAGGCACACCGTATAGTAAAATTCACACAATTTTATCTATTACAACAAGAGCGTCTATCTGTACAGTATACATAAATATTGTTCTATTATTTTCATTGAAATGAGACAAAAGGCAATGTTTGTGAGAACAATAATCAATTTTTCTCCAAGAGGAGAGAAACAAATAACCGAGGAATGATATGTGAAATTGAGAACATGACGACTAAAACTAGGAAAACGAGATTAACCATGAAAGTAAATTTGGTGGATGGTATTGTGTTTGTGATTATATTCAGCGACTTCCATTATATTGTGATCAAACCACCCCCCCCCCCCCCCCTCCCCCACGAAAAAAAGGTATTAGTGTAAGAGACTTGGTATTATGATTGGTCAATTCTGAATAAAAAGAATAACCCCAACCATATTTAAACCATCAAAATTCGAAATGTTATGTTTTATCATAAACACAGGAAGTTTCATTTTGGATGAAAAGAAATTAAGTCATGACATTGGGAGGGGCACAACATTGTCTCGGTAGTTTAAAAAAATCAACACACATCCACAGTAATTTCATTAAATAATTGAAATAATCCGAATATGAAGATCTCGTGAGAAATGCAACGCTCGAGGACGACAAATATATATTTTTCTAAGAAATATATAGATCACGATGATATAAGAATGAAAAGTTTGTATTATCTGTAAGGCTATATTTCTATTTACATTGATATAAACTCTAAATATTGCGCAAGTTATGACATAATCTGAATACGACATAAATTCATGAACGTAGATAATCCTCGTTTTCGTTGCCCATATCGACATAAAAGCACTATATACTGTATATTTACATGACCATCTTCAGCTCCGATGGACGATGCTTTGTAAAGCTTGATGTAAAAGAGTTCAAAAACCTGAAAGTAATCATAATTATCAATCTCGCATGAAATCAAAGAGAGTAATGATAAGAGAAAGAGGATGATTTTGTGCATCGGTAATTTAGATTTCTCAAAGAGTCAGTAGCGGGAATTCCGATACGTATAAAATATTGTCTTTCATAAACTGAATACGTGCAAACGCAATGTGTATGTACAACATGTATAGGTGATTACATCATACAACAATATCGTAATCAAATGGAATACTTCCATTTGTTTTGACACTTGATTGTTTCTTACTTGCTCTATGTGCATAAATTACGAGATGAAAGATCGATAGTTTCCTTATCTAGAAAAACATCTATGCAGTCTAAACCTGCAATATATGATTTCATCATAATCTGCTTTCATCAAATAATAAATATTTTATTGTATTCCTTCATTTCTTTCATGAAAGATTGTCGCCTATATCCTTTATCTAATAACCCTAGAACCAACGGCACTTCTCAGTTTCGTGAAATAAATATGAGTTTAGCTTTAAGCCCTGTATGCACTTTCAGACCTCGAATTTGTCGATACACTTTACGTATCTTTGTTCAAATCATAATATGAGTTGTTTATAGACCAGTCAGACCGAAACGAGACCGACAAAAGACCGATCCAAAACAATGCATTACCCCCCAGTGGCCATCGGAAATCGGTCAGTTTCGAGACGAGTCGGAATATTTTGGCCGTGTGGCTGAGGTATAAATTGATTAAATCGTTATCTGATAAGATGACCCCTAATTTGGTGCAACAAATTAACCTTCAATATAAAAGTATAAACCATAAAATCTCTCCAATCCTTGATCGAAATGTATGCTTCATTAAACAAACAAAATCAGTGAACATAATTATTAGCATACTACAATATTTTCATCATTTTAATATAAACGTATGTACACGCTTTTTCTAAAAATAGAAAAATAAATTTGAACAAAGAGGTCAATACGTAGATTTTGTTTGATAAAGAAATCACGAGGTTATAGTTCATCTTTATTTGTGTAGTGTTGTTGTTGATTTGTATCTGCAGCACGCCATTGATTTGTTCTGTTAAAACGAAGAATTGCTGATAGGATTTTAATTGGAATAGCTTTAGATTTGAATTTTATAATATTCGTTTAAAGATCGGATGTATTGAGTGGTAGAATTTTTGGAATTGCGTTAAAAAACACCGTAATGTTTGATGCTAGAAGCAAGCGCCCATATTCATAAAATCTTATTAAGCTGGTTGTCAACTAATTACATAGGCTACAGTTCATAGTTGACAGCTAGGCTTAGTATGGTTTTATGAATATGGGCACAGAGGACTAGAGTTCTATGACATCCGTATCCCGCTCATCGTTCAAATGCCAACAACTTAATATATATTTATCTTTGCAGTACATCATTATGTTTTTAAAACCTGCACTTTTAAAGCAAAACTGACTTGTAAATTTACGGATGGGTCTCTGTAAATAACATAATCAGCCTAGGATACTGCAAAAACAGTTGGTAGGGAGTTTTAGAACACGTTTTTAAAGTGTTGATCTTCCAAAAAAACAAGAAGAACTAATTCTGAATTAAGTAAAACAAAAAAGATGATTACAGGAGAATTTGGCATTAGCATAAAAAAGTCTTGTAAATGCAATGATAAATTGATATGATTAAGAATATGTAGAAAATGTGAGTAGTTATTACCCTTCCGGGTAGTAACATATCACATCAACATACAACAACTAAGATTTACCCTTGATATTATATTCAGCAAAAGAAGTTGGGAATTTTGTTGACTCATAATTATGATGATTGCCCTTCCGTAAAGAACATAAGTGTCATACTTTGTGTGATAACTTAGCAGATTTGGAACACTTTCATATTATGGACAGTGAGCACTTCCTCTGTTCTCACTGTTTCCACTGTATAATGATGCAATGACACACACTGCAGCCACAGACGAAACTTATTGTGTACCCATCACGGTGTGACAACAGAGGAGAATTCAGTACATTTCCAGATTGCTGTCCGTGTGGGCAGACTGTGTTCACAGTGTTTTCACAGTATATTGGGATCACAGAGAGAATCACATTGTATCTACATCATAGTGTGACATTCGAGTTTTCAATGTGAACAGGTTTTGTTCACTCTGTTTTGTTACAGCATACGGATGATGTATTACACTGTGGTCACATAGATAATCAAAGTGAGTACGCACCACAGTAGGACTATAGACATGATCTGTAATATTCATGTAGCGTTGGCAGTGTGAAAAGACTGTATTCACACTGCTGTGGCGGTGAATTTATAATTGTACACACTGTGGCAATTACGCACCAGAGTGTGACGGTGCGACGACTTGGGATATTTCCACAATGTTGACAATGTAACTACATTTTGTTCTCACTGATTTCTTTTTTCTTTCAAACTTGTTGGTCATTATGTACTTTACGACAGGGTGCATTGTCTCAATAAGACACATTACAGTGGGCAGAACCCACACATGCGCGTGAAGTCTTCCCTTTATTGATACCACTACCCACAGCCTCCAAGATAATTCGGAGATTAAGGGTTGTATTTTATGTTTGCTTGGTTTCCGTTGGCCATTTATTTAAACAAGTCCTTAATCTTTTGTGCTTTCAAAAAGTTTGAAAGATCAAAATTCTGGATTGCCCCTTGGTCCTGGACTAGGCGGGGACTCAATCTCAGATGAGGAACCTGAATCGGCTTGGGTATCTTGTTCAACGAGGTTCAACGTGTTCTCTACAGGTGGAGGTCCCCGACGCCCGGCTATCGCTGTCGGACTTCGACCTCCATTGCTAGATATGGTTTGCCTTGATGTTGCCGAACCTGTTGATGTCACACTAAGGCTTCCTTGCTCACCCAAACCGCTACTGTCCGATGACGCCTCACCATGTTCCCTAACCTGGACAACCATAGGCGATTTCTGTGGTGAGCTTAAGGGCACTTCGTTACAAGATCCCATTTGGGAACTACTTGAGCTGGCCATACTGGACGAGTACTGTGATACGTCTGGTGAGAAGATTTTGATGATGTCAGCAATCTGGTCGTCTAAGCGATTCATCTTCATCCCCAGGTTCTCGATCTCCTCCTTCAGTTCAACTTTGATCTCCATGAGACTGGATAAGAGATGATTATCCGAGCTGGCAACACTTACTGAACTACTGCCTTCCTTGCTATCACTCCTACCAATCTCATCGAGCCTTTGTTCACTGCGGAGGATCCCACTGTCCGTACTCTCTGCTTTTCGAAGAGGTATCTTCTTTAACGGTCCCCATTTGGTTTCGGGCACTTCTTTAGTACTGTCTTGTCTTTTTACCGGTGCGTCTGGCATTTTTACAGATTTAACCCTCCCAATCGCTGCTAAAGGCGGTGGCGTTTGGTGCTCAGGAACTCTGCTCAAAGCATGTGAGTCTCCCTTTTCGACGTCCTTTGTATCACCTCTCGGTTTCCTTATTGCCGATGCTGGAGGCTTTTTATCGGGCACGTCACTGAGTTTCCGAAACTTATTGAGCATCTTCCTGACAGGATGATCAGCTGGTATTGGAGGCTCGTTCTTCCGTTTCTCTGCTTCTTCCTGTTCCCTTTTGACATCAGCTACTTTCCGGAAAATTAGCTGCAAGCAGTAGAGAGAACAAATATTATCAGATAATTATTTTTTAAATTCTTTTGAACATTGAAACTTTTTTCTTGCAGTCATTTGTTATGTGGATAACATATAACATACAAATGAAATACTACTTCCAAGCACCAAGTGAACTTTATTACATCGAAGTTTGAAAATGTTAACTTGTGACGATCAGTCCAAGAAATGAACTCAAATGAACAATGGGATCTAAAAGGTTCCATTGAAATTAACTTACCCTACGTCTGAGGTTGTAGGTAAGCACCATGTTGCGAGCGAACGAAGTGGCAAATTGCGTGTAGAAATCAAGGACATCAAGAAGATCATCCCTCGTGATGCTATGAAGATCACAGTACGTCAATGACCTGACATTAGCAGCTGACTGTCCAAGGTTTAGCTCTTTCCAGAAGGAATCTCCGATTACATCACCTTTACCTGGTCACCAAGAAATTAACAGTTCAAGAATAATTAGAGTGATTAACATGCATATGATTACCAAAATACTGTGCTATCCCATCACACTAACTCGGTCGCAAAGAACTCACATATAGTAGAAGATTTGCAACTCTGTCATAGTGATGTCCATGTTAAAAGAATGTTCATAATTTGTGCAGACTGTGGCCACAGGGAGCTGCATCACAGTTTGACCTCAGTGTATTAGATTGGGACACTGTCATAGTGTTGGTCAACCTAGAAATATTGTGTTTATACCGATTGACACACTGTGGTCAAAGACCTGTTCCACACTGTAAACATATTGTGGATTGCAGTATGGATTTGGAATGCGGCTACACTGCTTTTGCACCGTGTAACAGATGACAGACTGTGCGATGGTGTGAGTTGTTGTTTAGTTGCCAGTGTGCATATAATATGTTCTCAGAATTTCAACCCTGACCTTGCACTGTGGAACACTAAACCTTATCTGCAAGGTACTTGAACTGACTTTTAAACGACGCCTGTTTTCGACATTCTTGAATGGTTGTTCGCTAAGCTTGTAGTTAAACTGATTGATATTTTTGGTTCTGATTATTAAAAGAGTCCTGTGTCTAAATCAATTTAGGCCTACGTCAAGGGAAATGTGAAAAAATTGTCTTCGTTTCCGAAGACATCAATATGTATATGACTTACTTAGGATAGCAACCACCTCGTCATCTTGTACGACCTCCAGTGAGCCAGCGACCACGAACACACAGTGAGTCTATACTTTCACCACTGTGTACTAGCAGATCACCCGGTGCACTGTGGCTCATTTGAAAGCTGATGGCCAGCGCCTCAAACAACCTTTCGCTGGCCAATCGAAAGGACGGGTGTTCGTTGAAGACGCGCCGGTTGAGATGAACGCAGACATCTGCTTTCATGTCCTTGGGACAATAGCTTAAAACCTAGACGAAGTAGAAAGAAAATATTTCATTCAAAATAAAAAAATAAATGATTATAATAACAATAGTAAGTCCAATTATATGAATATACTCTACTGCGCTTAATACCAAGTATCATATTATTACCCCGGCTGTAGCTGAGCTGCCATAATGAGGCGCTGAAGCATTCCAGGAATTATTACATCCTATCAAATACTTATCCTCACAACGATCACTTGAGCTCACTTCAGTTCTGGGAAAATGTAATTGCTTTTCGAAAGAATCTTGATCGAAACAATTCTGAAGTGATGCGGTAAATAGTGGTTTTGACCAGCAAAATATCAGTATGTTAATAAAATCCTACCAGAAATCACAACAACAACAAAAGCGCGCAAAACATCACTCACTTTTTGCACATTATAAGTGTTTTGCACGTGGCAGGGACTGCTTGTTTGGTTAAATATCTTTTTATGCTAGTTCTTGATTTTCTACAAAATTCGTTTAGCAGTTGTCTTTTGAAGTATTCATCTTTTATTTTTTGTTGTTGGCATTGCAATAATGAATGCACGGGCGTAAATCTGTAATTGATACCTATTGTTCAGGGGGGATGATCTATTCATTCACCCCCCCCCCTGAACAATAGGTATTACGTAAGGATTGACGCCCATGAATGAATGTATTATAATTAAATATGTTACGCTAATTGATTTTTCATAAATATTTGCTATCTGTATTTACTTTGCTCTTAATGAATTATCAAAATGTAATTTATGTATGAATAAGAAAAATGCATCAAATGGCAACTAATGACATTTTCATTGACTTTCTTAACCTGTTATGATCCTGCTGTGCATGACGCGATTGAAAATAATTTTTCGAACATTATCAAAATGTTCTTATTAAGAAATAATGAGTGGTCAAAACTCATAGTTGTTATGGCCATCACAAAAATGCCTTTTGACCACTGATAACAGAAATTTTCTTCTTCATCCTCATCAACGTTAATGGGCCACTCAAAACTTTTATCATCATCATCATCACCACCGCCACCACCACTACCGCTATTATCATCATCATCATCATCATCACCATCTCATAATCATCATCACTATCACCATCACTATCATCATTATCATCATCATCATTGCCACCACCACTACCATCACGTTATCATCATCGACACAACTATAAGGATGCCATTGTGTTGGGTCATTGACTAATACCTTTTCTGTGTCAATGCCCTTTGACATCGACCATGTAGAGATGACATAATCGAGCACGCGTTCGGTGAGTGGTTTGCTGACTCCGTGCAGCTTCATGAACTCTTTGACGTTCTGTAGCATGTCGTGATACCGGGCTGTGTTTTGGGTGAATTGTTGGTAGATGGTGGTCACGTTACCGAAGATACAGGCGTAGAGCAGAGCTGCAAGAGGTAATGTTGTATGTCATTAATATAGAGGCTCATTTACTTGATTACAATCGTGAGGTTGAGGGTTCGAATCTCAGCTCCGCACTAACATATCCGAATAGGGCAATATAGTAATCTTCATTTACCACTCCCCACCCAGGTGCCAATGAGTACTTGATATACTTGAGCGTTACATCCTCTACTTTTCTAAATTCTATACATTACTTTCTATATTTAGCTGCTCGGCTACTATGTTATAACCAGGATAAAATACCGGGGCTCATGTACGTCACGATGTGACGCACATGAGCGCTATACAAGAATACTGTATACTGATATTATTTTGTATCACTTTTTTTTAAATGATAACAAGTTGGTTGTGTATTGACAATGGGACCAACTTTTAGTCTCATTCGAATTTTGTCCAAACTATTTACTGCACTTGGTAGGTATTTGAGCTTTTTTCCGTGTGCGTTTACAAATCGCATTTACATAACAAATACGGGAAATTATATCCGTTAACACTTTTAAGCTTAGCTGGCATTTCAACAACAGCATTTAAATCAGTTTTAAATAGAATTATGCACAATTCAACCATACAATCACAGACTGTCAGTTTTAACCAAAACTTTCTTTACAGTAAATTCAGTTGAATGTAGGAATTTTATCTTTATATAGCTTACTCTCCTGTCACAAAATTGATTAAACTACAAATAAGGTATATTATTAGATTTACATGCACCGCCTGCTTGAAAACATTCCGTTTTTCAAATGTGTGAGACTAACTCCACACTTAATTTTCTTTGCATCGTTTGCTAATTTGCAGGTTCTGTTTTGTATGGTGGCTCCCTAAGGGACACGCAAACGCAAAATTTGACGTATACCTGTGCAACAAATTTGTGGATTTTCACGTCAAAGACGTGAAATCCACAAATTTGACGTATACCGATGCAACAAATTTGTGGATTTTTACGTCAAAGACGTGAAAATCCACAAATTTGACGTATACCTATGCAACAAATTTGTGGATGTTCACGTCAAAGACGTGAAAATCTACAAATTTGACGTACATGTATACCTTTGCTTGGTAATTTTTTCGTTTTTCTGTACTCAATGGCCCTGAAGGGACACGCAGACATGAAAATCTGCGTCCGATATTCATGTCTGCGCGTCTCCAAAAGGGACACGCAGACGTGAAATTGGACGCAGATTTTCTTCTCTTCTTCACGTCTTGGACGTAAAAAGACAATAAAACCCTTGCATGGTATACGTCAATTTTGTGGATTTGCACGTCTTCGACGTGAAAATCCACAAATTTGTTGCAAAGGTATACGTCAAATATATACGTCTGCGTCGGCCCAAAGGGACACGCAGACGCGAATATTGGACGCGAATTTTTTTCCAGTAAGCTGAGCACCAGGAAGATAAGTGTATATGGGTTTGTTCAGCTATGTTTTAGACAGCTTTATCTCGACATTAATTGTACACCACTTCATTCTATTTTATGGACTAAAATTTATATATACTATAGAAGGCCTAGATACATTATGTAAACATATTTTGCCTGTACCAAGCAATTACTTCTTTTGTGCATCTAGTTGCCATTTGCCCCCCCCCCCTCCTATCACACCCTTTTATTCTCTCTCTATTTCTTTCCATCTCTCTCTATCTATCCTGTCCTTCCTCCCTTCCCATTCTCTCTGTACTATGTGTATTCGAAATTCGACAGAGAGAGAGAGAGAGATCGAGATCGAGAGAGAAAAGGAGAGAGGGGAGAGGGGAGAGACGAGAGAAACGTTGAAAGAGGAGAGAGAGGGGATAAACAGATTGGGAGAAAGATGAATTAAGAGGAGAGAGAGAGGGGAGAGACAGATTGGTAGATAGAAACGTTGAAAGAGAGAGAGAGAGAGAGAGCTGGGGATAAGCAGATTGGGAGAGAGAAGGGGAGAGACAGATTGGGAGAAAGGTGAATTAAGAGGAGAGAGGGAGAGAGGGATAAACAGATTGGGAGAGAGAAGGGAGAGACAGATTGGGAGTGAGAAACGATAAAGAGGAGAGAGAGAGAGAGAGAAAGGGACATTGGGAGAGAGAAATAGAGAGGGGCAGACAGATTGGGATAGAAAGAGGAGAGAGAGGGAGAGACAGATTAGGAGGGAGAAAGGAAAAGATCGAGAGAAGGGGAGAGAGAGAGTGGTGGGACATTAGAGTGACAGAGAGAGAGAGGAGAGATGGAAAGAAATACAGAGAAAATAAATAGGGTGTGATAGGAGGGGGGCAAATGGCAACAAGAAGCACAAAAAGAAGTAATTGATTGGTAATGAGAGAAGAAGAAAATCAACAATTTGAGCTATATTCAATGCATTTGTATTTCTTTGTGATTTTGTTGTCTATATTTTTTGTCTGAATTGAAATTGTAGACATGATGTTTAGGAGCCACGTACATACTCTCTTCACCTTCTTTTTCCCCTTTCTATCACTCCTCTATTTCCCTCTTCTTCTTTTTTTTTTAATCTCTCTCTATACGATTTCGTCCTGAAAATGGTTTTAAAAAGAAATCATTGTAGGCCTACCGTATTTATTTGCTGTTGGTAACTAAATTAATGAAACAAAAATTAATGAAGTCCACATATGGTACCAATTTTGTAATGTTATTGTTTCATAACTTCCTCTATTAGTCATCTGATTGTCCTCAAACAATAATAATGATAGTGAATGAATAACATGTACGTTGCAACCTGTAGCATTCCATTGCCATGTGCATTCTTGCTGAGAAACTGAATATAGTCTGCAAGCACAGACCCTAATTTGACACTTTACCCCCCAACAAAATCATTGTGCCTTGAGAGAAGCCTAGCCTAGCTACCTACTGGTTGTGTCAGGAGCAGCTATAGTACATGGCATATGGTAGTCTTATAGTGCAGACTCTCTTTTACGACTGACCAGGGTTTGTGCCTGCAAACTACACTGAATAAGTTAGGTGTAGGGTCTGTAATTAGAAGACTGTGAATCTGGACAGAGTATTCGATACCAGCTGGTAATCCCTTTATCAGTAACTAGGGGCAGACAAACCCATGTACGCTTATCTTCTTGGTGCTCAGCTTACTGAAAAAAAAATTCGCGTCCAATATTCGCGTCTTGCGTGTCCCTTTTGGACCGACGCAGATGTATATATTTGACGTATACCTATGCAACAAATTTGTGGATTTTCACGTCGAAGACGTGAAAATCCACAATATTGACGTATACCTATGCAAGGGTTTTATTGTCTTTTTACGTCCAAGACGTGAAGAAGAAGAAAATCTGCGTCCAATTTCACGTCTGCGTGTCCCTTTTGGGAGACGTAGACCGTATATCGGACGCAGATTTTCATGTCTGCGTGTCCCTTCAGGGCCATTGAGTACAGAAAAACGAAAAAATTACCAAGCAAAGGTATACGTCAAATTTGTGGATTTTCACGTCTTTGACGTGAACATCCACAAATTTGTTGCATAGGTATACGTCAAATTTTTGGATTTTCACGTCTTTGACGTAAAAATCCACAAATTTGTTGCATAGGTATACGTCAAATTTTTGGATTTTCACGTCTTTGACGTGAAAATCCACAAATTTGTTGCATAGGTATACGTCAAATTTTGCGTTTGCGTGTCCCTTAGGAGCCACCATAGTTTTGGATGGCTTCGGGAAAAGGTTTTGACAGGATAGAGTTACTCGTGCGCATGTATGGCTGTCATTTTGATAGACCTCTTCCGATCTTTTGATATGGACGTTGTTTTGCTCAAACACAACACGACAACATGGTCCTTTGTGATAAAGATTTACAAGGTTACGTGTTATCAAGGAAAACAAAATTATGGAAATGGATGAGCTATCGGTTTTCCTAAAGCACCTCATATCCCTCGAATTGAATTTCTATTGAGAAATAAGGGGCGCCCATAGGCTACTTTATTTCGATGCAATTTTTTTTTTTTATACGTTCTCCACCTCCTTGTCTAATTGCCCCTGCCACCCCCTCTCCCATCTATTTCCTCTATTTAACCGCCAGCTTTCTGGATTGTGGTACATCTCCGAATCCGAAAATGTATGGAGGGCGTTGGCGGATCAAGGGGGCGGGGGGCCCGGGCCCCCTACCCTGAGCAAAAAACAGGTAAAAACACGTTAATCATTTGGAGACGGGCTCCCCTCGCTTGGTGCTCAAGGGGGGGGGGGGGGGGGGGGGGGGGGGGGTGCAAATCTTCATTATTTTCGGGGCCCAAATAAAAATATTAAAAAAACTAGTTCTCACTACTCCCCCCCCCCCCCTACCCCCACTTTTTCTCAAATTGGGCCCCTTCTTTGGCCTTCCCTGCCGCCGTCTGGATCCGCCCCTGACGGAGGGGAAGTGTCAATCTGCAGGAATGGCTCACGTCCACTTTCCTTCACGAAAATCATGCTTTGATATAAACTTTGATAGGATATCGAACTTTGTTGAATATTACTTGTTGAATTGACTTACATCCAATGATCATCATTCCGATGGTAAAGAGTCGTTCGTAGGTCGTATACGCCGACACGTTCCCAAACCCGACGCTGGTCAGACTGCTCATCGTGTAGTACATCGCCGACACATACTCC